>JBBPDE010000107.1:35905797-35917169 GCA_037974605.1 Nannopetersius ansorgii
CTTTCTCGCCACTAACTGGTCGAAATGAGGGTTGCATCCTTGCAGAGTTTCTGAGTTCAGCCTGTTTCTGTGGCTGCCGAGAGAGAAAAAGCGTCTCGCTCAGATCCGTGGAACAGGGGCAGATCACTCCTCTCTGGACTGGAGAATGGGGCTCGTATCGCGGTGGGCCATGAAGTCGAGGGGGCGGGGCAGAAGTGCTGAGATCAGACCTGCTCTGACTGAATTTTGATTAGTGCAGAAGTGAGGCTCTGCGCACCGGCAGGATCCATATTTTAAACGTCATTGTTTATAAGACATTATTATAAGGTTTTCCTTTCCTGAGTTGTGGTGCTGAGAGAACCAGTGTGAAGTTTCTCAGATTAGGAATGCATTTGCACAGTGAACACTGAACACTGGTGCACATACACCAATTATTGCATGCATACCACTAATGTCAATCCCTGGCTATTATTGTTGATTGATGCATTTTATTATTTTAGTAGTAGTAGCAGCAACATTAACATTCAAAGAACTATAAACGTTTTCGTATTTAGTAGATAAACTATATTTAAGTGTGATTAGTGATGTTATGTAGTGTCTTTGCATGCATTATTTTATAATAGAAGAAAAACATACATATGTCACGCCGAGCTGTGCTCGGGAAGTGCTGCGAGGTACAAGGCAGGTTCCGCAAGGTGGTTTTATTACAAAAGGACACAGACTCTACAATAACAAACTCAAAAAACCTCAAGGGGCTAACTCAAACAAAGGCTAAACTAAGACACACGAGGAACAGGGAAGTGAGACACATGGTGATGGATAACCCGCAACTAGAACACAAAGTTAAAGCACTTAAATACATAAACACACTCAGACACAAACCAATCACAACCTCCAATCCCTTAAACTAAACTTGAGACAGCTGACAGGGTAACACAGACACGAGCACGAACATATACCCAAAATAAGAGTCCTTCGGAGTGCGGCCTCCCGTGGCCGCTCAGCCGTTGTAACAACATATCATCCACTTTATAAAGATAGTATAATATGTTTACTTTACAAAGTGATATAAATGAATACATTTGTATTTTTTAAAACAGACCATTACTGAACAATTTGTCATAATTACCACTAACGAGTTTGTATTGTTTAGGTGCTGAAATACTTTCACTTGGGTACATTTTCGGCCGCTTGCTTCCACTTTTAACTAAGATTGCGCATGGACTTGGTGCCTATTACTTCACTTGTGTATCATTTTTCTGTATTTCCTGTCCCTGCATCTGCTCACATCAGGCGATCTATGATCTATGTTTTTGTATGAAGCTTAGAAAAGGAATGAAAAAATCCATTGAGTATCAGGAAAACAATCTATCATAAGCACAAAACAACACAAACTTGGCATAAGGCATTCACCCAACATGACACATCAAGGCCAAAGCCAAGCCCGAGGAGTGGATAACCTTAGAATAATCAAAGGGGAAAACAGATAAATAGAATAAAACATTGCAGTGTGGGTATAGATGTGTTGAGGTGAAGAAACAAACACCAGCATGACCCTCTGAGGGTCCACCACGCTTGGGTAAGCCTGGAGAACAGAAAAGCCGGTCCACAGTTAGATGAGGAGTCGGGGAACACAGGGGGAGATTGAATGCAGAGCGGTGAGCAATGGAAAGCCCCTAAGAGCAAAAGCGCTATTCATACTTGTACCTGCTCAGAGGCTCCAGGCCCGCCCCCAATTCTGCCGGCTCTGAATTATTCATGTATTTCATTTCATTTAATTAAGCGCTGGAAGTCTTGGAAGTCCTGCATGATTGGAATCTGCCTGGTCAGGCTTTACAAACCTCACTGTAACTGCCCATTCATCCACTTCAATCAGGGGTGAGGGATTTACTTTCGCTCCTGTGGGGAGGGGCTACGAGGTACAGGCGCAGCAGCCCCCCCTTTCCAAAAAAATGTGCTCTAACACTGTGAAACCTACAGAGCAATGTGTCTTATCCTCTCTGAGCACAGCTGGAAGTCATCCCCCTTCCCATTACTCAACCTGTCCGAGGAGGCCCTGAAAACGCTGCACAGTGGATTGGAGGAAGGATGCACAAATATACACACACACACACACACACACACACACACACACACACAAACACCAGCCTTACTGCAGAGGGCACTGCCCTCATTTCTGAAGGTACATCACTGTGCTTGGCCAAGTTAACTTATATTGTCCTTATTTTCCCACAAAGCATGAATGGCTTTTTCAATACGGATAACAGATTTTTTTTAGCCTTTTTTCAGTAGTGGAAAGGACCTGATGGAGATGTGGATTCGGTTGTAAATCAGAGATTTATTTACAGGAATCGGGAAACAGAGCGCTAAACAAGAACTTGACACGGAACACGGAAATAACATGAGGGACGATTAAGAGTAAAATAAAATGAAACCGAACTAAGCAGATGAAAAGGAGATTAACAGAACTGCACAGAGATAAAGAGATAGATAGATGAATGGATGGATGGATGGATGGATGGATGGATAGATAAATATACACAGGTATATAGACAGATAGATAGATGAAAGGATGGATGGATGGATGGATAGATAAATATACACAGGTATATAGACAGACAGACAGATAGATAGATGGATAGATATACAGATGTATAGATAGACAGACGGACGGACGGACGGACGGACTAAAAGATAAAAAAAAAATAAGAAATATATAAGAAATATAAGGCAATCTAAACCGATGTAAGAAAAATAAACTGCTATAAGAAAATTAATAATAAGAGATGAAAAGAAAGAATATAGCGAGGACTAAAACTAGAACATGGCCGAACACTACAAGGGGCAAAAATCAAGGAATGCAGAACAAAAAAGGAAAGCAAAAAGTGAGCTGAGAAACATGGGCACGAACCAGAGAACCGAAAAATGTGGACCGAAATACAGATGCTTCTACCTTACAAACAAGGAGGGTGGAAGTGGGCGGCGTTACAAACAAAAACAAAGCCACATGGAAGAGGGAGAACATAAAAGACAAATCCATGGAAACGAGATAAAACCAGAGCAGAGAACCTGTAAAATACAAGGAAAATGTTACAGTAGTATTCAAACATGCTTTAATCTCATTACACAGTAAATTGCATTTACGTTTACCATTTACATTCTGAATTGATGGATTTGGATCTGTTTGTCAGACATCTTTACATTTCTTTTAACATCCAAAAGAAACAAAAACATAGTAAAGCACCTAAAGGGAAAATATTCATGCTCAAGAACTTAAAATCCTAGCAGCTTGGACTCCCCCAGGGCAATCTAGACCTTCGGAGAAGACAAATTGATTTCTGAACTGAAAAAAATAATTCACACAAATATATTATTCAATATAATCATTAATGCGGTTCCACTCTTATTTAATTATGAATTCTTATTGGTTCGGCTGGATCGAAGGCCTCAGATGTTGGATTAACTACCAAAATAATTAGTAACAGACAGAGACGTCCAGAAATCACATTCCGAATTTTAATGTGTGGGAGCAATTTTGTGAGGCGGAAACATAACTCTAGTCCTCCTGAGGACTGTGGCAGTCTGACCGGCGTCTCTTACAGTCAGGGGGCGAATAGCAGCAACTCTGTATGTGATATGGTATGACTAGGATGAATCAGAGTGTATCAGTAAAATCTGTATATATAAATGATGTAAAACTGTCCAGAACTAGTGTTTACCCTCAGAACTCAGAGTGTATCGGTAAACTCTGATTTCAGTAAATATAACTGGTGTAAAACTGTGTAGAACTGGTGTTTACCCTCAGAACTCGGTGTGTATCACTGGCCGCTCTCCGGAGTCCCTCCCTCTGTCGGTTTTCCCCACCCACTCCTTGGCAGAGACTATCTGGAAAATTCTCCCGTGTTACAAGAAATTTTTGTTTATTTTTTGTTCTTTATGTTCATTTGCGTGTGACGCCGTTTTTAAACCCTAGTGGTGGTTTTTATTATTACATGTTTTTAAATTACAGTAACTTTGGTTCTATGTGACACAGAAACACTAAATAAAGCTCAGCATGACGCCTGACACCTCCAGCATCAACACACACCAGGGAACTTCCATATAAGGAGCTCTTTTACTATATAATCAAGATTTACCATTTGATGCGTGTCTGGCACAGATTTGTGCTGCCCTAAGGGTTTATGATTGTTGTCTAAAATATGAATGTCTTTTACAAGCTTCAGATATCCGTGTCCATCTACATGAACCAAAAAGAGTCACTAGCAGAAATGTACGAAATGTTGTCAAGTTAGGGATTCTTTTTGTGTCTTGGTCATATTTTTTATTCTTTTGGTCCCAACTGAAGGTAGTTATTGCTCTGTTCTGTCACTATTGTGTGATCAGTAACACAAATGTAGTCAGAAGGATAGTTTAGACACTGACAGAATGGTTTAAATGAGCTTAAAGCGAGAAGCGATGAACACTCAGTGCAGAAACAGAGGGTTGCAAATATTTAGAGCAAATATTTATTGCTCGGCTCCCACAACAAAAGGCCAGGCGTTGTGTTTCACGAGGAGGAAGAAGCTGCTGGAATGGCGTGCTATGACTCAAATGTCCCGTCTGATTGATGGCGAGCACTTAGCATTCCCATAAGGGGGCTAAGAGCACCTGAGAGCGGAGATGTGGCGAGACAAGACTGATGCCCCATCCAAGCGGATGGATTGACCACTTCTCCGCCAACACCCCCCCCCCCCCCCCGCCCCCCCCCCTTTTCCGTGGACATGCAGAGCAGGGTGAGGAAAATACGCCCCCTTTGACATTGCCTCTGATTCCATCGAGGCTATCAAACTCCCATCTGTCAGAGGTAAGATAACACTCGGCGATGGCCTTGATTTACTGGAGGGTGTTGATGCATTGATTTATGTCTCATCCCTTGTCTGTAGATCATCCATTAATGTATCAGAGGTACATTATCTCCATGCATGTCTGCACCGTAGACAGCAGCAGGAAATAAGATGGCATCTTCTTCACGCATCTGCCTCTCGCTGCAACCCCCCTTTTTACTTTTTTCACTCTCCAAACTTAAGGAAAGAAAGAAAAAAGCTGGAAGAGGAGGAACACTGCCTAGAATATCAACACAGAAAACTGTAACCTTTGGGTGACCCATCCTTAATGAGTTTTAACTCGCATCTGTCATGGAATATGTTGACAATGACAAATCTGAGTTGCTCTTGCTGAGAAGCATCCTAAACAGTCGAGCCTGAGGACCAGCCACCAAACACCCACGTGTGGGGGGTTAAATTGGGATTTTTGGATGAGCTTTACTTCAGAGGTTTTCAGTACGTCTTGTTACATCTGTTAACTAACAATATAGGGTACTTCAAAACAAGGCAGTTGAATAGAGCTGCACGATATGGGTAGCATCAATAATAGGATTTCACTGATGCATATTGCAATTGTGATGGCTTTCCTGATATTAAAGGGCTCATCTCATCTCTTTTCTGGAATTAAAATGGCCTAAAGTCTGTTAATGTTGTTTCAAATAGTGTATTCACTCCCATCATCCATACAGTCCATCTAAAATACAAAAACAGCCCATTTCTGATCGTAGTTTTTGTGATGAAACACATTAAAACATTTCTCCTCTTTCTGGCTATGATACTTGACCCACGCCCATTCATGCCCTGATTCGACGACATGAAGACTGTGATTCAACTCACCTGGAGCTGTGATTGGTCACCCTGTCAAACACTGGTTAGAGGTTCATTTGCACACTGTAGCACTGCAGTATTGTAGATACCTCAACGTGTAACATTTCTATATGGATCATCTTTTTGGGAACATACTGTCAAACAAGAAGTCAAGAAACTTTGAGAGTGCAGGTATCTAGGTGAATTTTAAGGCTTCTGGGTGCATCTAGCAACACCTGAAATTCTTCTTCTTCTTCAGGTAATAGAAATGGTTCTATAGAGCTTCCAGTGCACTCAAGACACAGTTCGACTCCAAAATTGGTTCTTTTCTCTATTAATGTGATGGTTAAAGGCCTCTAGAGGCCCTCCCTTTTCAGTTCTTTGTTTTGTTTTGGGGCTCTTTCTATGAGGGCTGAGCACACCGGTCTTGTATTTGTTTACGTAATGTGTTGCAGCTGACCGGTGTCATCAGATAATAAGATGTTTGAGTTTGATTGGTTTGTGGGGTTTTATGTTTAGTATATAGTTCTTCATTGTGTGGACCCGAGTGTTGGTCCACCGTCATGATAGCTTTGTTTGTGTGTTCCCTTATCTCCTTTCATTACAGTTTTGAGTTTTGTTTACAGGCACTTGCGCTTGTTTGCTTTGTTTAAATAAAGATCATTAATCGTGGACGTCTGCGTTTGCACCTGCCGTCATTATGTAGAGGAAGAGTGACGTGACAGAGTTTCTGATGAAAAGCTTGTTAAAATGATCCATTAAAGAAGAATGGGTTTCTATAGCAAGACTGTAGTGCATGAAAATAAAGTACTAAATTACAATTAAAAACCCATTCACATTATATAAAGCTAATTAATGAAGACTGTGTGATTTAGCTACTGTTTTAGTGAAAGGTTTATCTGCTGGAACCCAAAAGGCTTTTAGATTATTTGTAAAGTTGGAGCAGGCAAAACAACTTGTCTTTTGGCATAATTTATAACATGGAGTAATTAAAGTTTTTATGAGTGTATTAGAAATAATTTATATTCCCACCAAATAATAGAAGGCTAAAAAGCTGTCACTGAGATGGTGCTCCTTTTGCCACTGGGACGATTTTCTTTTTGGTGATGGGATGGTTCCCCTCATGTCACCGGGATGGTTCCCCTCATGTCACTGGGATAGTTCTCCTCATATCACTGGGTTGTTACCCTCAGTAATTGTAGTCAAGGAATATCGTATTCTGTATCAGTTTTATTTTTTAATCTATTTTTTTTATTTTTTAAGTCCATATACTCTTTTTATTTTAAAACATTGCTGTCTAAAGGGACAAAGATGCACCTTTTCCTTTGGAAAGTGAAGAGTTTGCCTTTAAAATCCACATATTTTGGACCACAAGACTGTTGTGCCTTGGTAGGGTCACGTACATTCTTGATTAGTTTCTCTGACCACAAAGTCTTTGTAAAGGTTCCTCACCATCCTTTAAATCTTCTTCAGAAAAGCTAAAAATGGGCTCTTCTCTGACACTGCTCCAAAGAACCACCCCTATTTTTAAGAATGTAATGCATTTGCTCCTCATACAAGCACACTCTGACCCAGTTGAACCCCTGGTTGTGCACTGCTGTGATCCTCATTCTCATAAATTTGGGTCAAAAACTTGCGGCCCATTTTCAGTCCTTAGCGAGAAGCAGGGGGTCCATTTACCCGCATTTCTCATGTCAAGTAAACAAAGTGTTCGTGGCACTCAGTGCAGCAATTAGGTGTCAGCAGTGAGTCTGCACTGAGTTCCAAGTCATGTGTTTGGCAGAAGCTGCATTGGGGTGATGCGAGTTACCCTCCTGTCTCCCTGGGTTCTGGATGCCTCGTGTTTGTGACTGAATACTTAAGCAAATGCTGTTTGGTTTGTTTGGGTAAAAGAAGCGAGGAGGTCATGACAGAGTATTCTCTCTTGCAACCCAAGCTTGTAACAGAGTTCCTGTAAGGGGGTGTAAGTAGGTCTTACATGATTAAGTGGTGCGTTAGAAAGCCCTCACAGCTCATGATAAGAAGGAGCTAAGCCAAGTTACGAGTGCTCTTTATTCACGTGTGAACAGAATCCAATTAACTCAGATGAATGGTGTCATATGTTTAATGCAGGGCTTGATTTGAGAGGAGATGCATTGAGCATCATCAAAAAATGCATTGTCAATAGATAGAAATGATAATTATTTACTTGTGAAACTTCCATCACTCTTTATATATCCTTTGGTTTATTGTCCTTATGTGGTATTGTTTACCAAGTTCTTCATATGTTCAAGTCCCACTAAAATGGCGTCCACTATAATTATGGAGAAGAAATCTTGGACTCTTAACATAAAAAGACAGACAGTGCCGGAGCCTATCCCAGTGATGGACAGGTCACCAATCCATCACAGGACACACACACACACACACACACACACACACACACACACACACCTACCTTCACACCTAGAGGTCAGTTTGGCATGTCCAGTTCACCTGATGTGCATTTCTTTGGACTGTGAGAGGAAAACAAATCACCCAGCGGAAACCCACACAGACACAGAACATCCACCTTGGCTGGACCTTCTTATTGTGAGTAGAAGATGCTTCCCTCAGCACCACCCCCTGTTAAAGAAGGGTCAAGTCAAGTAGGTTTTTATTTTTATTTCTACAATATACACAGAGTACATAGTAAAAACAAAACTACAGGGCCATGGTGCAACACAAGAACAGAACACAACACAAGAACAACAATACAACTAAACGAGACAAGACGATGTTTAGTACAATTGACAGTGGCTACATTAAGGATAAATACAATATGTTGACCAGTTCTGTATTCTAGCAGCAGAGATGTGCAAAGATGCCTAACATAGTTCACAGGAGACATTAGTTAAAGAGAGACCAGGCTCATAAACAGGCACTATAGACACTAAAGTACAGGTCAGTTATGAAAAAATAGACAAATGTGTTGTTTGTTGTGGTTTATTATAAATAATCAGCCCATGAATGCTTGTTTTAAGAACTGGGACTGCTGGTAGTAAGCCAGCAAGCTGCTAGCCAGCTCAGTTAGTGGACTTTCAAAACGAAGTGTGTTTATATTTAGCTTGAAGGACATTAAAATGCATTTATTTGAGAGTTTAAGTGAGCCAGCTGTTTTCTTTTTTGCTCTCCCCCTGGCTCACTTTGCATTTTCTCACAGAAATGTATTCTAGTTTTTTGTGACCCAGTACAACCAGCAGTCCATAAATGACCCTGCACTTCAAATTGCATTTCTTATTTTAAACTATCCGTTTTTGTACTTTTTGACAGTATAATGTTGATCAGCACTTTTCAGCTCCTCCAGTCTGGAAGAAACCCTACACTGCTTTGTCAGAATTTCCTTTTGTGTTTAAAAATTATTTAAAACAACTGCCATCTACAGCGGTTGGGAATTTCTTCTCCACCAATTATTTGACGTGAGCCCCCAAGATCACAGTGGGATGTAATGAAGTGTGCATTGTTAGATTGGAATATCTGCCATTTGTTGTGGTGCCTTTGAGCTGTCCTTTTATATGTATATTATATTACATGGGCAGAGTTCTCTTTCAAGTCATTGGAAACAGGGCCTTATTTTTGATAAACAAATTGATTTTCAGAGTCAATCTACGTCAGTCTGTCATCTTGCTTCTGCAGCGGGTCATTTTTAACCTGACACTTCATTCTGTGCCCTTGTTTTCCTCGTGCCCCCCCAGGGGACCCGTTTTTCACTTAAATTCACAGTGAAGATACCAATCTGCAATCGCTCCAGGTGTTAAACCAAACCGCTCTCCTCCATCATGTGGACGTGTGTCACAGTTACTTACAATGCTGTCCCAAAAAACACAGTGTGTTTTGGGGGACTGTGTCACGCAGTTTCAATAAACAGCCTATTGCGCCTCCAAATCAACAGTGACTCAACAGCTACTAGGTTAGTGGGGAGTTAACAGGGCGTGAAAACTTTTATTGTCCAGTGAGAAGGAGGAAAAAGAAAAATGCAGTACTGGGTCCTTGTTTTTCTGGAGTTAAATGTGCAGTAACTGTCACCGCAGAACTCTATAAAGTCTCTGTAAAGTCTTTTTACGAGTTCATGCATCTTCACATAAGACAGCTTGCTTTTTTTCCAACTCGTATTTCACTTATAACCAGCTCGTTCCTGAATTGCTCCAAATGCCCAAATATGAATTGAAGTTCCATTACTAATTGGACATTGACTTATTTCCTTCAATTTGGCACCTGTAGCCAAAATGAAATGATGACTGTGAGGTTAAACATCTGCATTGAGAGAGCCGCACTGGGGACCATGTGTAATTAGTCATCTGGCTGCTCGGTTGTTTCTTAGCCAGCTGTGTGTTGGTGCATCATTACTTCATACTCAAGAGAGCCTGCTGAAGTACTAGAATTGATTCTGGATGTGGCATTTCAACATAAGGGCCAAAAAGAGCATCAATGGTAGTAAATCACAATAAATGTATTAGAAACATGGCAGCAATATACTAGCAAAAGCAAACAAGTTGTTAGATCACAAAAGACAACATTAGACGATTAAAGAAAACATTGAAATCAAAATATTAACCTTAAACCTTGAAGAACAGACACCTGAATATATATTACTTAGACTGTTGGACAACCAATTCTGTCACCAGATCTAAACTTCTTCACTTTTGAAGAAAAGACTGAAGATAAAAAGCAGAGACATGGAATGATGGAGTTAGGGAGGGAGGGCAGCCATAATATTCAAACCACTGACAGGTGAAGTGAGAACATGATTATTATGATAATCTTGCTACAGTGGTACCTGTCAACGGTTGGGATATCTTAGGCAGTAAGTGAACAGTCAGTTCTTGAAGTGTGATGTGTTGGAAGCAGGAAAAATTGTTGAGCATAAGGATCTGAGGGACTCTGATGAGGACTAAACTGTGATGCCTGGCATCAGAACATGTACAACACAGCAGGTCTTGTGGAGGGTTCCCGCTATACGTTGGTATGAACAAAAGTGCTCCAAGGTAGTAGAACCAGAGAACCAGCAACAGGGTCCTGGGGACCCAAGACTCACTGGTGGTCAGTAAAGGCTTGCCCGTCTGGTCTCACCCTCCAGAAGATCTCCCGAAGTACAAACTGCTGAAGAAATTCATGCTGCTATGATAGAAAGGGGTCAGAACACGCAGTGCAGAGACCCCTCCTGGGTATGGGGCTGTATAGCTGCAGACCAGTCAGAGTGCCCATGCTGACCCTCTTGACCATCAGAACCATGGAGCAACAGGAGAATGTGGCCTGGTCTGATGAATCATGTTTTTTTTCTACGTCATGTGGATAGCCAGGAGCATGTGAATCTCTTATGTGGTGAAGAGAGAAAGAATGTGGGAGTAAGGCAGAGATGTTCACAAGTCATTTTTACCAAGGCCAAGTCAAGTCTCAAGTCTTTGAGTGGCAATGTTTACAAACAGCGACTCTAAATGTGGGATGTTTGAGCTCTAAATGTTCAGAAGATGCTAACTGGCCACGCTCCACGATTACAATTGGCTGTTACTTAGCAGGGGGTGGGACTGGGTGCTGTGGTCTGCCCTTACCAACATGGAGGATCTAAATGTTAAATATGAAAAATATATATGTGGCGGGGCGGTGTAGGTGTATCTATGTGAGGAGGTGAATGTGCATTTAAGGCCACTACTGGTGTATACACCAGTCGGCTATTTTTAAGTGGTCTAAGACCATAAAAGCTGCCAG
>JBBPDE010000107.1:35924513-35935030 GCA_037974605.1 Nannopetersius ansorgii
CCATCCTGGTGAACTTCTACCGCTCTACAATAGAGAGCATCCTAACCAGCTGTGTTACAGTGTGGTATGGGAGCTGCACTGTTGCTGAGTGTAAGGCACTGCATTTCGTTGCCTTGTACTTGTACATGTGTAATGACAATAAAGTTGAATCTAATCTAATCTAATCTAAAAGTTCTCAAGATCCTTATGTTTTTCTATTTGTCTCTAGAACCTAAAATAAAAGAATTTTTTTAATTTTTGTTCTTTATGTTCATTTGCGTGTGACGCTGTTTTTAAACCCCAGTGGTGTTTTTTATTGTTACATGTTTTTAAATTACAGCAACTTTGGTTCTACGTGACACAGGAACACCAAACAAAGCTCAGCATGATGTCTGACACATGGAGCACCGACACACACTGGGGGAACTTCCATATAAGAAGCTGTTTTACCATAATATAACAGTTTAGCATATGTTCCACTTCCAGTATAGATACACATCACTTGTGGTTTAGGAGTTAAATTAAATTTAAGATAAAAGAGAACTGAAATATGATCATCTAAATCTTTTTTCAGGTTAAGATCATTAGAATGACGTAATCATGCTCTCAGCCGAAGTCAGCGGTAGGGCTTTATTCCAGAAACACTGCTGAAACTTTGCAGAGGTTTCTCATATCACCTAGTTTCCAAAAGAGATTTACTAGACGCCTCTTATATAAACCTGTTGAGTCAGATGTCCTGCACAATATCTGCCGCCAAAGATCTCCACCTCAGCTGCTGTCTCAGACTCAGGACCTCTGAGCCTCCTGGCTGTTTGAGCGCACAAAAACAAGTTTAGTTCTTGTGAAAAGAAGCTGTGATTTCAACAATCCTGTTTTTCTGATCTCTGCGGCTGTGATGCCGAGATGTGGAGACACGTTCGCACATCACTCAGTCAAAGCAGAACTTGCTTTATTAATTTGCATCTTTTGTTTTTCTTCCCAGGGCTGTTTGAAGTGTAAACTTTGTATTTGATATCATTTGCTTCTGTTTTTCTGTCAAATTATGGAAAAAATCAAAACAACATACCAGGATTAAAACGTGCAAATATTTAAAGAGCGGTCTCAGTCATTTGTTGCATTGATTTTTCCAACAGTATTAAGGTGATAAAATATACTGTCCATTCTCAAGGATGTCGAGATTAAATTATATTTTTTGATATTTTTGCATGGTTTTTCTCAGCCTACTCCTTCCTAAGAGCAAGCGCCGCCTAATTTTTTAAAAGCACATGCATGAGAGTTCTCCGCTAGGCAAATGAAAAAAATAATGAAATATGTGGCAGAAGTTACCTGGAGCTAAGCGCACAGGAGGAAACCTATGTCTGAGGCATTAAGGAAATCTGGGGCAGAGAGCATGCACCATCCATTTGCTGATTAATCAAGATGGCATTGTTTAATGGCACATAAAAGGTTCAGCGGAGTTTCAATACTTGATTGTAATGAGAGAGCAAACAACGCGGCCTCGGAGCACGGCCAGTAATGCCTGCCCTGTTTGTCTTTAATGGTACAGAGTTGATTGGGAAAGATAAGCTCTGCTCTGGGTTTTTTTTTGCAGAAGTGGTAAAAAACAGAAAGACCTAATAATAAGATGTTCCTGAAGAATAGATAGAAACAGCACTCACTGCTTCTCATTATAGCGTGCAATTCTGGCATCGGGACCTGAGGCTGAAATTCAAAGCTGTAGGGGCATCAGCGGCTGGACCAAGCTTTGGACTTTATACATTTACTCTCATAACGGTACCAGCTCTGTTCGGTTCAACTCTACTTGCTTTTTTGCTTTTCCAAACCTGGTACCCGGTATCATTCTTGGTACCACCTTGGCTGAGGTTCCAAGCGTGCTGAACCGATACTAAATGATGACGTGGAGGTTACTGTTTGGTGGTCACTATTGTTACGCCAGTGTTGTTGACTGAGCGTTAGCATTAGCGTTAGCATAATGTTGCTTCTTTAAGCCAGTTGTCTCAAACCAAGGATAAGAAATAAAACCCTTCTGATTTCATCCATATACTTATATTTTATACTTTATATTAATATTATACTTATACTTCATACTTTATTCTAATACTATACTTATACTTTATATTAATACTATATTTACACTTTATATTTTATACTGATGCTTTATACTTTTATTAATACTATACTAATACTTTCTGCTAATACAGTAACTTCGCGGATTCGGTGTAAGGCAGATTTTTCTGAGAACCGAACTGTATTACCTCCACCTGTCCAGCGGTGGCAGTAATACATTGAAAATTTGTCAACCACCATAAAAAGAAGAAGAAGAAGCTGCTGCAGCATGTAGCATGACTGCTCTGTGTCTTGTTCTCATATTTTAGTGTTTTAAACTTTTCCCCCCAAAAATTTCAACAGTTATCTCAGTTTTAGAGATGTCTAAACATGTGAGTAGAGAGTTATTTCAACCTTTCTTTTGTGTACAAGTGTTTGCATGCTGCTAATGCTAACCGTTAATGCTAATGTTTTAAGCAATAAAGTTTTCTGATTTTGATTATTTATTTACTTTTACATTTTCTTTAAGGGTAATGCATTAAACTGAGTTTAAAATGAAATGAAAGTTTTATGGGCATATTTAGGGTTAACACTATAAAATTATACTATACTTTATGCCTTTATACTATACTTTATACCTTTATACTATACTTTATACTACTAATGCCGTTCTCATACTAATAATATGCATATAATTTATACTGATATTACAGTCATGCTACTTTGTACTTTATGCTATAACTATTATTCTAAAATTGTATATTCATCTTTTATTTTCATTTGTAGATTTATATATTAGTGTACTGCTGTATCTTTATTTTGTTCTTTGAAGATTGATTGTAGTATTGATTATACTGATTCTGTCTGCTTGGAGAACGTTTCAGGGTTCATTTGTCCCCATAAATAAAGTACAGATGTTACTTCTTTAAAATAATGACTCAAGTAGATGTCAAAGCATCCTTTCCTCAAAACAACTTGAAGTACAAAGGAGGTACAAACATATTTAAGTGTTTAGCAGCTTCTAGAGCAGCAGCAGAGCTTCAGCATCGATCTGCTTAGGAGCAGGGGTTTATTAGGCAGTATTTCTTTGTTTTTTATGCAGTGTGACAGCCTCAGAATTAATAATGAAATAATACCAAATAAGTAAGCAGCTCATAATAAAATGCTTATTAGCAGAAGAGTTTATTCCTGTCCTCATTAACATAAATTATCACATGCAAATACACATTCAAAATTATTTTGAGAAAGATAAAAATAGCTAGTTATTACATAGAAAAGCTGAAAAGTGATGTCTGGATGTTAGACTAACGAAAAAATTAGATGTGTTCTATGTACATTTAGAATTTAAATTGAGAAAAAAATAACTAGTTTCTGTCCAAATCTGCTGAGAATCAATGGATCTGTGCTCTAAATAAAATTCACAAGTAAGCCAATTTAATCTGTTTTCTTGCTGAAAAGTGTGGGCCCCTAAGCTCAAGGCCTTTTAGAAAAAAAAAACATGATGGGCGACTTCAAGCCCCAGATAATCTGCGATGCAGCTCTCTCTCTCAGTCGTAAGGTGGTGGTGGAAACATTTCAGAGGAAACATCTGAGAGAAACGCCCCTCCTGAGGTCCGTTAATCGCATGTGAATGCGACTGCAATTCATCACCATTAAACGCTGGATAGTGTGTCAGCCACATTATTACTCCTCTATGGGAACAAAATGTGAAACAATGTGGCATAAATTAGATGCAGGATTAGTGTTAAGTAATCGCATTAATGGGTGAAACTGGGAGAAGCAATGGGGAAATGAGTGTTTACTCAAATTGTCCTGACATTGTGGACCTCTGGTAGGAAAAAACACAGGCTAATGGAAATTTAGCCTGCCTTTGTACAGCGAATGACGGTCTCTGGGCCAGTGGAGGGACACGGAACGGATCACAGCAAACAAAGTGATAAAAATGAATAAAAATCAGCTCTGTAACACAGTTTCAAATAGCAGTCGTTTGCTGTCTTATTTGCAATGCACTGTGGTTGTTATGAATCCTGGTTCTCTGATCTTATTTCTGTGTTTATGCTGGAGATGCTGGCCTGACTACATTTTTATTTATTTATTTTATTTTCTTGCCTCAGATGACCTACATACTGTTTTATTCTATATTTTTGTTACTGCCCACTATCATCAAGTCCACCATCAATCAACCTGTAGTCACCATGACAACTAAAGACGACACTTGACAGAGATTGCGTACATTGGCTCAGTGATAAATCAGTTTAAGCCCGGCCGCGGCACAGAGATGAAAAGTTCTTTTTTTCTTCTTTTTTCTCACGTTTGCCAGGTGAAGGACTTGTCATTTACAATTACATTGATCCCCCCCCCCCCCCCCCCTTTCCAGAAATGTGATTTAAAGCAGTCGGTCTTGGCCATGATAATTATAAATTTAGAAGGTTGGTTCTCTGAAGGAACACATGAAAGAGTGTCTTTATGCCTGTAGGAGGAACAAGGTCTTCAATGAACATCACACACATGAACCAAACGTGCCGCACTGCGGTGTGCAGGACGACAAGAAGTTCTGAGAAGATCTTAATGATGTAATGAGGTTTTTTGTGTTTCTGTTAGTTTTTGCAAAGGTTATGTAAGAACATGCATATAAAAAATACGGTCTTTGAAGATGGACCAATCCATGTCAGAGGAACAAAAGAGAGCAGGTTTTACTGCAGTGCCATCTTATGGTAGATTTGTTTGAAATGAGGTAAATCAAGTCTATTATGAATTATGAGTAACAAAATTTCATTAAGATTTACACAGGTGTGGACTGGTTGTTGAGTTTTGAAGCTAGTCAAATGAAACATGATGTAAGCAAATGTACAAAAATTTGAAAAGATTGATATTCTTGATGATAAACTGTCAGTGTCAGCGCCCCCTAAAGGAGAAATTGCCTGAAATTTGGTGTGCATCCAAAGAATGCGGTAGTGATGCTGGGCCTGAACTTTCATCAACTTTCATCAAGCTGTGTCTTGAGACATTGAAATATGTCCATTGTATCACTCTGTGCTAGTAATGCAAAGTATGAATTTGTAGCATTTATCAGACACTTTAATCCAAAGTGACTTCCAATTCCTAACTACAGGGGGCAGTCTTCCTAGAGCAACTTTTGGGGTTAAGGGTCTTGCTCAGGAACCCAATGACCTCTTGGTCCAGAGGCAAGTATCCTACCCACTAGGCCACACCCATCAAACTAACACGTCACAAGATATTGGCACAGCCATGTTTTCACTACATGCAACTTTACATGTGAACAAATGAAGCCAAATGTAAATTTCCACAACAGTTATTTCCACAACACCCAGTAATTTCCACCATCCCATAGCATTTAAAAAATATTTAGAAAATACTAGAAAAATAGTTAGAAAATACTAATCACACATTCAAAACGTCTACGTAGTTTATGGGATAATGCTACACTTAATGTAAAAACACAAGTAGTTATTCCATTCTACAGAAAGTTCTTAAAGCCCTGCTGCAGAAGTTCCCATAAGTGTGTGTGTGTGTGTGTGTGTGTGTGTGTGTGTGTGGCTCTTATAGGCTGCTCTGCTTTCACTCTTCTGTCCAGTTCATCCTAAAGCAGCTCAATGGGATTTAAGTCTGGAGACGTCTGGCCACTCCATGTTCTCCAGCTCCATCTTGTTCTTTTTTCTAAGGTAGTTCTGGCAGAACTTGGACACCATCTTGCTGTAGGACGAACCCGACCAATTCTCACAGTTCAGCTCTGTCTTTTGGACCATTTCATGATGTTCATTGCACTTAAACTGTTTGAATTTCAATTTTAAAAACATGGAAGCACTGGGGTGTTCTAAAAGTTCTTAGCTCTTCCTAATGTTTCCAAATATCGTTACAAATATGTGATATTAGCAGAAAACAGCTGGAAAACGTTACTTGTTATTGTCAGGTGAAATACTGCACACTGTTTATACTGTAAACAGTGTAAAAAATGTATCACCAACAGAAAGTGTCCGCAATGTTATGTAACACAATAAATCAAAAACAACTTGTTATCCTGCAGCATTACTGTTTTGGGAATTCAGAGTTTTGTTCCAACAGCAACAAAATACAGTTACGGACTACATTGCATCTTTCTCTGAATTGCTTCTAAACCCTCTAAATCTCTTTCATGAATGGTCAGGACACACACACACACACACACCAGAGATGGTGACAAACAAAGACTTGTGACTAATTAACTTATTTACTCATATATTTATTTATATCTCGCACTCTTTCCAATGACCCAGAAACCGTTCACCTCGCCTCGGTGTCCCATTACTTTTGTCCGAGGTGAGCGGTTTTCAGCTAATAATGGTTTTTGAGGGGTCGTTGGAAAGGGGTCACCGATCCCCATTTAACTGTGGAGTTTCACATTTAGAGTGCAAGATATATTTTTCATATATAATTGTTATCACGGGGCGTGGCCAATTAGCATATCTTCGAGGCATTTAGAGCTCAACATTTACAGCTTTGTAAACATTGCCACTCAAAGAATTGAGACTTGACTTGGACTCGGTAAAAATGACTTATGAACATACACACACACACACACACACATGAATATGGTACTACTATATCATTGTCTCTGTTCTGTTAAGAATGATTAACTGCCCAAATAAAACTCACAGGTGGTCCTGAGGAGGTCCTGACCACTGATGACTGAGGAAAAGGGGAATAATGAATTCAAGCATAGAAACAGATGGACCAACTAGAAAAAATGACTATTATTGTCATGCAGAATACTCTGCAAAACCTTGCATCACCATCTGCCATTTACACTGTGTAAAAAAATAAATAACCAACAGACTGATAGGTGGCAGTTTCTCATATGTACAATACAGTAATCCCAGGATCCCCCAGGAGTTTAAAATGAAAAAGTGTTCTGGGAGTAGATGTGGGGGCAGATTTAGGATTTACACTATAAAAATAGGCATTTTCTTACATATATACATACTAAGGCGTTAATGACTCCAGATTTTTTCAAGTTGACTAGTTGTTCAGCAAAGTTGAAGTCGAGTCGACGAGTTGTTTGATGATGTCACACACACACCGCAGGAACACATGCGTCCAACACTGAGCAACTTTTAAACTTTTTAAAGTTCTCTGTAACATTAACAGTCAACTCCACAATTAAACTAAACTAAACAAAGACTCATACCTTGAATTTTCTGGTAAATTTAAGTGTAGAACTGAGAGTGGGAACAGTTTAAGCCACAGCAGGACGACTCCCTGCAGTGCTAGCGTTAGCCATGTTAGCTAGCGGAGCTGTTTCAGATGCAGAGCGCCGGTTCTGTTACTGTACTTTAACACCGACTTGCAGGTTGTGCAGGTCTCCGTGCTGTTTGTGTGTCTAGAGTGAAGGATCTCCACACATGTGATGTGTGTCTGTCTTCTCTGATGTTGTCTCTCGTCTTGTTGTGGTCTCGTGTTTAGATTCCCCTCGCGCCAACGGTACCGTCCCTTTTATGAAGGGACTATAATAATTGGTTAAACCAAGGAATGCGTGTCGGCGTGAGCCAATCAGAGGCAGAGATTGCATTGTGTACACAAGCGAGGCCAGAGAGAGGAAAAAACACGACTAGTCGACTTTCTCAGGGGGGCGTCAACTCATACCTCTGTAGTCGACATTCATGTTAATGCCCTAATACATACATATACTTATCTACGTTTACATGTACATATATTTTTAAATACACACATCCATATTAATATTTCCATATTTTATTCTGTACTGTTAGTATAGTTTTTAATCTATTGTTTTTTTTTTTTGGGGGGGGGGGGGTTTGCTGCTCTTAACTTTGTTTTGTCCACTTTATTGCTGTGACAATGCAAATTTCCCACCTGAGGAACTATTAATGATTTATCTTAACACGTCCCCCCCAAAATTACACAATACCAAAATACAAAGAATACAGAAATTAAAATAAATGTTCCATTTGCAACAGGCAACCATGCACTGGTCTCCTACGCATCTTTCATCTTGGTCTTGCTTCTATTCTTTAAGTGAAGAGACTGAATAAACACATTAAAGCATCTCCTGAACATCAGTTTACGACGAGCATGCATGTAAATCATTCTTTTGGATTTGATTTTGTTTGGATTTTTTTACAGTTAAAAGCCAAATCTCGCCTAAAATGATTTAAATGAGCTTTGTTGATATTATTTACAGGACAGATATAAATTAATTTTGCCATTAGATGCATTAGTGGAGGCTGAAGGTGAGTAGATGACTGAAGTCAGTGATCATTTCCCTCATCTTTCGAGGTGCAGGAAACCTAATTTTCGGAAACGATCTAGACGCTGTCAACACCGCGTCACGCTGAGGAGTGCAGCTTGTATTTATGCCTTAATAATTTAGAGTATTTCGGTCTCAGTCACTGTCACCTCCATGCTCTGAGGTGCGCCTTGTCCTCTCTGCCTGAGAGTGGCAGAAGAGAATCCCAAAAGTCATCTATATTCCACGTAATTGCCTTGTTTTGAATTGCAGATGGAGCCGAATCCTGTATGTGGAGTGTTTCAGTTAGGCGGCGGGTGAGATGCAATCTATTTTCATTGTCCTGAAGTGTAAAGTCAATTTACACTCTAAGAAGAGCACCGGGCTCCGAGAGCACAGTGGAACACAAATAAAGCAACACTGGAGTTTGGGGTGGGGCAACAGCTAACATATGAATGCCATGTGTGCCCCCCCTCCCCCCTTCCCTGAAAGACCCAGAGCACAGCTGTTATAGAAGGAATGCACAAGAATGTTTGGAAACACTTCATTTGTAAAGCACTTTCTAGATGGAGACTCCACCTAAATATCTATTAAAATCCAACTTTCACTATTTCTATTCAGACCATGAACCAGTCCAGATCTGGCAATTATTAATTACTATTACTAAATATTATCCATAGCGCTCTCTCTCTCTCTCTCTCTCTCTCTCTCTCTCTCTCTCTCTCTCTCTCTCTCTCTCTCTCTCTCTCTCTCTTTCTCTCTGCCTGTCTCTCTCTCTATCTCTGCCAGTCTGTCTGTCTGTCTGTCTGTCCCTCTTGCTCTCTCTCGCTCTCTCTCTCTCTCTCTCTCTCTCTCTCTGTATCTCTGTCTGTGTCTATATATATGTATGTTGTAAGACTGTGTGATTGCCATTTTGGTTGGATTTTTTATTTTGTTATTATCATTTTCATGTAATGTATGCAAAGGTAAAGATGGTAAAGACCACAGTTAACTGGAGTACAAAAAACAGGTGAGGTGTGAGGCGCTCTATGTATTTTCACAGCTGTGTGTGAAGTGGGTGCTACTGAGATTACGGAGTGTTTAATTGCAATTGCTGAATAAATAAAACTGAATTATTTAAAGAATTGGTATTAAATTGGTAAAAGTATGTAAATCGGTTGAATATGTAAATTTCCTGTTGAATGGGATTTGTAATATTTTATTTATACATTGAGCCATATCACTTTCCAGGATGAAATATTATTGCATGTTTTTAAAACATTCGTTTACTTATTTAACACTTCATCTCCCGCTTGATGTGTTAAATCTCAGCGTGTGATTGTACAGGAATCTGATTGGTTGTCGCTCAGGTTATTTGCATAAAGTTTGTCCAGAAGGAGAGAGGAGTGTGTGCAGTTTTTTTGATGTGTATAAGTTTATATTACTCTCTCTCAGAACATTACAATCAGTTTTATTTCTGTCTGAACATTGCTGTGTTTTATTTGATGGGTTTGTTGTTTGTTATGGCCCCTGCACTGAACAGCCAATGATTTAAATATTAATTTCTTATACTACAAAACACAATGTACTTCAAATGTGCTTAACCCTTCCTTAGTTTACCCCTGAAAATACACCAACCCCCTTAATCTGGCCATTAATTTGTGAAGCGATCCCTTAATTTTACCTTAAACGTTGATTTAAAGTATGAGTGTGAAACCCTTTAATCTTAAACATACAGACTTTATTCAGGAGATTCTATTATTTAAGTGCAACTCTTAAAAAGTAAGAGGAACATTCAGTAGGCTTCTGTCAACACCATAGTGCAGAAGCTGCTATGATAAAGCTTTGAAATTATGTTTGTCTGAATATAGGCTCTGGTGAGAGAACTTTCTTGGTGCTGCTAGATCTTAGTGTTGCTTTTGACACTGTCAGTCATGAAATACTGCCAGACAGTATTGTTGGGCTCTTAGGAATGGTCTTCAAATGTTTCAGCATAGACATTGGAGACTGGAATTGTTTTGTCTCTCAAAACACTTATAAATCAGAGAATATTACTAAGGAGTTCCACAAGGATCCATTCTTGGCCCCCTTTTGTTCCATTTATACATGGCTTAATCACAGCTATACAGTTTTACCCCTTAATTAGCCTTAATTTGTGCATTTTTCCCCTTAATTGTCCTTAATTGCCTGGGAATTAAGGTCAAAATCAAGGTAATTTTAAGGGGTAAAATTAAGGGGTTTGGTTTCATAGTGTGCGCTGGCTTGAAGAATG
>JBBPDE010000107.1:36092927-36103829 GCA_037974605.1 Nannopetersius ansorgii
TATATATAATTATCACAGGAAAATGTGTGTGTGTATTTTTTCAAACGTATAGCTGAGATAATTTCCCATCTGTACCCAGCGGCTGCAAAAGCAAAACTTCTTTAATATGACCATGATTGCCTGAGCCATCTGTTCGGTATGAAGGACCTGGCTGGGATAATCAACCTCACACAGCGCAGCAGGAACACCTCCCAAAAGAAACGGCGCTCTGATCCAGCCCTCGATGCCCAGTAGGCTACATTTCCTCCAACAACTTCTGCTGCACTATCAGCCTGCTCAGGCTGTATCTGTTACCGTTATCAGTGCCAGGTAAGGGGACCTTTGCTGTTCTCCGTGTCCTCTTTCCAGCACTAAAAGCAAAAAAAAAAGAGAGGAAGAAAGGAAGATTGCATCAGATTAGCTCGCTGCTGTGGTATCAGATCCATGGTCCTGGTGTCTGGGCCGAGCAGAGAGATCACAGCTGCTGCGATTAGTATCAGTCTCAGCCCACAGCACACCATACCCTCCACTCCAATCAACTGGAGAGCAGATAAGAAGCCCAGACTTCTCTAATGTTCCATTTCTGCCCTTCTCCTCACTTTAAGGCCCGTTATTTAACTGCAATATATATATATATACAGTAACCCCCCAGCTTTACTCGGATCATGAGTCGCAGATTCAGTCACACGCTGATTTTTTTTGAGAACCGAACTCATAGTTTTATGCGGAAATCGCCACAATAACACGGGAACTGCAAATATCCTCCACCCTTTTTTGCTTTCGGTGACAATAAATATATTTTTTCTGTATGTTTTCCCACAAGGGACCCGTTCACCTCGCCGCAGTGTCCCAATACTTTTGTTCTGCGACCTTCTGAGTTGCATATCTCGGCGGGGCAAGCACTCAGACACAGTTCTGTAGATCTCCAGGAGACCTTTCCAACGAGCCCTCATTTGTAATTTTAGCCTCAGTAGATCAGGGGTTATTCCCCAAAAACCGAAAGCATTCAGACACGTCCGTCTTTAAATGCGATCCGGGTGTAAACTTTTGTCCCGCAACCTTCTACATTTTCTTTAAGGGTAATGCATTAAACTGAGTTTAAAATTACATAAACGTGTCCTGGGAGTAGATTTGGGGCAGATGTAGGGTTTACACTATAAAAAAAGGCATTTTTAGGTATTTTTTTTTTACCAAAGGCAGTGAGGTTGGGTTGAGATCAGGACTCTGGAGCTCCTCCACGCCAAACCCATCAAACTATGTCTTTATGGACCTCACTTTGTGCACAGGAGGAGATTTTCTACATTTACATTAATATTTACTAAAAACACACTCAATATTCTTTACTAACAAATACATTTACACCATGTTCAACATTTGAGTGCCTTCATTAGCCATGTCATGTTTTTTATTCATCACAACTGACAACCCCCCCAATATAATGATAATGATAGTGTAGATCTCCAAGTGTTAGATATTTAAGGAGCTATTAAGTGATGAAACAGTAACAAGTGCATTTAAAGTTCAAGGACAGTCTAGAATTTGACTCTGTATCACCAACAACCAGTTAATAGGAGTCAGACCTGCACTGTTACAGATTCTCTCATCTTAGAAAGGAAACTGGCTTTATTTCACACATTTCCATTTATAGTTATAGTTGCTCGCTCAACAACTTTTCAGTTTAACAAGAATACATATATGAAATAGACTGTTAAATGTTAAAACCTGTGGTGATTGTAGTGTACACCAGCACTACTGCATTATTGGGCATGTCATAGGGGCACTAACAGACTCGTAAAAGTGTATTTTATTACATTTTTGACCATGTTTTGACATTTCTGTCTCTACTGGTCACAGCTGGCCATTACTCATTACCATTATAATAAAAATACTTCTTGTGACACACTATTAACCATTTATCGCAGGTCTTCTTTACTCTAGGCAAACTGGTACATTCTGCTTGTTACATTGCATACATTTAATTAGTTAATTTTATTTATTTATTTTTTTTGATAATTTAGTGACTGTGGTAATTTTGGGTTTGTTTTGAGCAGATTTGAGGTTCGGTTAATGAGTTAGATGGGTCTTGATGGGTCCGGGTCCGGGACCTTGATAGGTTCATGAATATAATCAGAGGCGAGCCGCAGCCCAGCTGTAGCCAGGCTGGGATGATGAAGCATGCTTCACCGGGACGCTGCTCTAATTCTGTTTGCTTTTTTGCTCCGTTTTATTTCGGTTTCCCGGCGCCAGGAGTTCGCATTCGTGGGCGCCTGAGAGGTCTTGACATTCTCATTTTTCTCGGATAGTTGTTGGTAAATCCAAAGTGTACAATGTGGGCATGACTATTTGTCTTCATCTATTTTTTTTTTTTTTTTTCATCCCCACCGTACCTCCCAGGAATCAAAACAAAATGCTAAAAGCGTTTTGTTTGTGGGCTTTTCTTAGAAGAACAAAGCCGCCCTATGCGGGCCAGCCGCCGCCGCAACCTTTAAAGGGAAATGGAATCGAAGGGGTTCTGCCAAAGTCGACGACTAATTTGTCGACGTCATATAAATTATTGCAGCTTTGGGTCTGGAGGCACAATCAATGGACAGAAAGGGCAGCCGATAAGGTATTGGATTGTTTTACTTCTCGGGCATTGTTATACCTCCTGAGCGATGCAGGTTTGATGTATTTTGTCAAAATAATTTGTGGCCTCATTACTAAAGTTGTCTGTATATCATTTGTTCAAATGCTTATATGTGGACAGATGTTTTGTGTCGGGAGTACTGAGAGATTTTATTTAGACCTTTTATTAGGTTTGTGTACAAATACAATAAATCAACATTAGAACAGAAAAATCGACGCTATTATCAGGTTATTTCTCTAAAAATACAGAAAGAAAATGTCACAGGACATCATAAAAAGATAAACTAATAAACAATATAAGACTACATTTCTGTGCGATCTGTCAGTTAGATTTTGATTTTTATTGATACTTTGTGTAAAAAGACATCACTATTCCCACATTTTTGACTGTATTTTTGAAACTGCTACTTTATTCTCATCTGAAAATCAATAGAAGTGCTTTTTGTCCATCTTAAGGTCAAAATAACATTGCATTTTTGCACCATAATGACTAAAATAGTGTCTAAGAGTCTAAAAGTAACTGTTATTATTTTGTTTTGTGGTTCTCTAAAATTCCTATGTGGGCTGAAAATTGCCTCCACATGGCAGTTAAACTGAAGTCAGACTGGTGGAGTTTATCCTGGACTGTCTGTCAGTTACTTAGTCAGTAAGGGAACGCTGCTAGTACTCAAAAGGGAATTTCAGAAAGAAAGATGCCAAATGATTGTAGTAGAAGTAAACAGAAAGAAGAACAAAAGCACTGATCTGCATTTCTTTCCATCAGGATGCCAAATGCTTGCGAAGCTGCCAAACTCGTCCCATGCTGTCGTCCACGCGGAAAACGCGGCAGTGTGGTGAGCACAGCGTCTTTTCTCGTCACGCTGAAGACGCTCAGACGTCTCAGCAAGAGCCAACAGCATCTTACCTGAGACACCTGCAGCAGGACAGAACATTAACCAAACAAACTTCAAAAGTATCATGCTCAGGGTGTGGTTTTTCTTACTTTGTTTGAAGATCTCTGAAGATGTCATGTTCACACAATATTTTAAATAATAATAATTTCATTACATTCACATTACTCACATAATAATGGGGGTGGAGGTAGCTCAGTGGGTAGGATATTTGCCTGCAGAGCAAGAGGTCACAGGTTTGAATCCTACCTTCAGCACCACCACTGGGTCCCTGAGCAAGACCCTTAACCCCAAGTTGCTCCAGGGAGAGACTGCCCCCTGTAGTTTGGGAATGGAAGTCGCTTTGGCTAAAAGTGTCTGATAAATAATTTTATAGCTGAGGCTTTCTAGAATATAACAATATTTGTCACTTTGGCATAGATGCGTTTAGTTAGCTGCAATACTTAAAAATGTAAAGTGGTAGCAAATTGCCTGAAAGTGCCAGAAAGGCCTCAGACCTGAGGGTTAAAGGACCAGAAGTCCCAAAAAAGTATGTCCCTTTCTACCGTCCAACCATCCAAAGTCATAAACTATTTGTATTAAATGCATTCAAATAATCATTACATATACAAACGAGTATTAACAAACAATTACAGGTCTGAACAAGATATGAAGTGCGCAAAGGTGACTAATAGACCTGTAGTGTAAAGTGCAGGTATGGGACATACTATACAAAATCATAGCATAGAAAATGCAGCCTAGAGAAGAAGGCTGGTTTCTCCATTAGATTATAGCAGACATGGGAATTGTAATGGGGTCCATTCTTAAGGCATCTTACAGGAGTCTAATAGGGGGCATTTATTTGCAAACGACTGCTCTAGTTTATTGCCGAATCTGGCATTTAGAGCCTTAACTGGTCATTCAGTCCTAAATAGGGCGTTCACAGCTCTATCACACCTATTCATTAGACCGGATGAGCATTGCTGATTAAGAAGGAACAGGAGATTATATGAGCAGTGGAGGATGATCAGTGCCGTCTAGGCAATTTACTGACACCCGTTTGTACCACATAAGAGAAATCTGAGAGGTTAAAGTCCCTCTCGGGGGCGTCCTGGGTTAATACCATGCTGGGGGGCTGGGTGATATTCGGCTATTTTCCACAAGCCTCAGGTTTTCGGTTTACCCTCAAAACTCTGATTTCAGTAAATATAAACGGTGTAAAACAGTCTAGAACCGGTGTTTACCCTCAGAACTCAGAGTGTATCAGTAAACTCTGATTCAGTAAATATTACCGGTGTAAAATGACTGCTCTCTGGGGCCCCTCACTCTGCAGGTTTCTCCCTCCCCTTGTGGGTGGAGACTATCCTGAAAGTTCTCTCGGTTCTTGCGTTTTTTTTCTATTTATTTGTAAAACGTAAAATAAAATAAATGTGTTCATTTTTGTTCCTTTTGTTTGGTCGTGTGTGACGCCATTTTTAAACTCAAGTAGTGGTTTTAATTATTACATGTTTTTAAATTACAGTTACTTTGGTTCTACATGACACAGAAACACCAAACATGACGCCCGACACCTTGACACACACCGGAGGAACTTCCATATAAGGAGCAGTTTGGTCGTAAGATAATGATTTATTATTAGTTGTGCTGTCAACATGGATCCATACAGCTCATGTTCTAAGGGTTAATGGCAAAGGAGCTTTTGTGTCTGTTTGAACTCAGTCATGGCCTATGATACATATCAGCCGCTTTACTTGTGACCTTTACTGGGACCAAACGCTCAGTACGAAATGTCACCAGCAGAATGGATCCACTTTTTAAGAGGTTCTTATCTACTGTTAGTCCCCATCTGACACCTGACAGTCCCCCATACTTTCTACCTCTCATATCAGAATAAGACATATAGTACATCAGCACCCAGCTGCTGTTAGAACAGTATCTAACTATAATACAGTATTCAGTCACACTGGTGCTGTTACTGCACTGTGTTGTCCTGGACTAATTCAATTCAATTTTATTTATATAGCGCTTATGTAGCACTTACATAGCTTTACAGAGTCCAAGTTTGAGCCCCAAGTGAGTAAGCCAAAGGCGACAGAGGCGAGGGAAAACTCCCTCAGCCAGAGGAAGAAACCTTGTGAGGAACCAAAACTGAAAAGGGGAACCTGTCCTCCTCAGGTTGACCCAGAGAAAGGAACAAGAACAGTAAATAAGTAACGAGAGAGGGCCTCAGTGAACAAGGTTATAGGCAGATAGGCCCTCTACAGCTAGTTGGTTTGACTAAGTGTCCAGAGAGGTAAATACTGTTGGAAGAGGAACTGAGAGTCTGTAGTCCATAAGCCTCAGGATCAGGAGGAACAATCTCTGCCTGGGCTTTAGGCAGCGGTGGCCCAGCTTGGGGAAGTGCCCGAGTGGAGCCGGGACCAGTCGAGAGCAGTTTCCCACGGTGGTCAGTCCAGCAAACGTGCAGCAGTTCCCCTCGGAGAGAACAGAGAAGAGAGATAGTTCTGTTTAAATTTGCAGGATTGTTTATATCTGTGAGGAGTGCAAGTTAAGACTCCAGCATCTCTAGCTAAGGCAGCCTAGCTAGAAAGGGCAGAACTGAGATTAATTGTGGATATGAGAGCGCCCCCTGAGACACCGGCACCTCTACTCCACCGTCAACAAACCTAAGTGAACGTGTGGTTCCCTTTCTCTCTTTGCACTCTGTGTAGTCCTGTCCTGCCTGTACTTTGGGATGTTTCTGTTTTCATTCTTTGTGTTGCACCATGGATCAGGAGAAACATTGTGGTCCTGGAGGAACCACAACATTCATCCAGACATACAACATTCCTTCAGGATGAAAATGTTCCACCAGGGTCACAGCGTTCCTCCAGGACCACAGCGTTCTTCCAGGACCACAGCGTTCTTCCAAGACCACAGCATTTCTGCAGTTTCGAAACAACACAACACTACACAGGACAGGACTGCAAGAGTACAAAGAAACAAAAGAGCTAAAGCATAATATCAATAAAAAACAATTATTAGTGCAGGAACAGAACCAGTATGAAGGTAGACACAAGAGATACTGTATTCTAACAGATTCTAGACAGGTGTACAAAAATGCAAAGACTGAGGCAGACAATAGTTAACTGAGCCAAAACAGCATCAATAGCGTTCTGTTTCAATAGTCCTAGCACCTATCGCGATGTGCTGAGGACAGAAAAGTAATAAATATATAATAAATGAATGAAGTGGTATTTATGGTGGCAGTGTGCGTTTTTTTTGTTCTCACACGCAGCGCCTCATAATAAAGTTAGCGTTAATCAGAAGCTGTGTTCTGTGGCGCGAAGGTTTACTCCAGGTGTTCGCGGTCCGACCCGACCTTGAGAGTGCATTTCTGTCTGTGAGATCCTGCCGCTTCTCCAAACCCACTGCACATCTCACTCAAAAGGCATCGTGGTTTTTTTTTTTTTCGCCCTACTGGAAAGAGACTTCCATGGCGGTTACCATGGTAACAGCTCATCTGTAACACATTTCGGATCACCAATACTGCTGACACGTACACACTCTCGGCTTTTGATGAATATGAATCCCTGTGATTACAGAAACATGTCATAGCACCTCTCAAGACGTGCCAGAAATCGCTCTTTATGTTTCTGCAGCGTTAATCAGTCACACGCATGTCGCAGCTTTACTGTGGCGCAGGCGGAACCCCCAGACCCCCCTAAACAAATTCAAATACAGTGAAAAACTCACAATGTTTAATAACAATAACAACAAAATCAGCCAACTACTCTGTTTCAACAAGCATAATTTATAAATTCTGGCTTTTACTGAAAGTAACTTGGCTGGAGAGAGCATCCAGCTTTCCTTTATATTTTCACAGACTGGAAAATGTTGTGATGTACTTAAATTCACAATCCAAGGGTAGAAATCCCCTGCAGTAGACTCTGGTAAAAAGTAAACAGTCAGAATCAGAAACAGAATTGGGTTTATTGGCCAAGTACGTGAGCAAACACATACAAGGAATTTACTTCTCTCTAGTACAGCAGTATAAAACCACAACAATATGTAAAAGCACAATGAACAATATACTGAACAACATAATCTACAACATTGTATTTTTTTTTTTACTTTTTACATATATTTCTTGCATTTATTTTATTTCCCATTTCAATTTTCAAATTTATAATAAATCTTATATATTTTTTTATATATATTTTACTTATACAAGCATGCTGGAGTGAAGGTTGGATCCCCTTTAATGGCCACAGCAATTATATATGTACTATAGGGCTCCTCACACTGTGGCACCGTTTATATAAGTGCATTTGTCTTGTCTGTGCTTCAACACACAGCCAGTGTCAATTATACGGCTTTTAACTGTAAAACTGAACTTCTACACTCAGCACAGCAATGTTTGACCTTAGAATACGAGATCAGAACCAAAAACACTCCCAGATGAAGAGCTTTAAAAACATACAAACTACTTTATCTTTAACTAGAGAACGCCTTGATGAAGAACTGACAGCAGTGATTTATCTTTTAGAACTACTTGCAACAACCATTCTTTGAACTGTATCATGACAAACAACTTTGTGTGAATACATGAAATGTTTATGGACAAACAAGTTTGTGTCACGACGCAAATCAACACCAACAATCAGTAGGAGTGTGTGGGAAGAGTTGAGTGTGTGAAAGCTGGAGGCTAAATGGCTATTCGGTACGAGTGATTGTGTAAAGGGACGTTTGTCATGTTGTCTGTATTTGTTTGGTCTCTGTATGTTGAGGTCTGCTGTGATTATGCTTGATTGGTCTTTGCTCCCTGTGTGTGAATGAGATTGGCAATAGTTGCGTATCTAGTGTAGTTTATGATCTTTGTATTCGTGATGTTAGCTGGGACTGTGTTTGATCTTCGTCTATAAGTAAATGAGGCTGTGATCACAACTGAAAGAGGGTGGGCAGCGACGGGCATCAAAGTTGGCTGTGGAGACATCATTGGTCACTAGTCTCCAATATGTGGAGGTCTGAAAACTCTTTGGCCTCTGATACGTTGAGATCTGAGAACTTTGACAACTTTTTGTACTTCGATATGTTGAGGTGTGATAACTTTGTAATCTCTGATATAAAGGTCTGAGGTCTAAAAACGTGATAGCTTTTTACTCTCTTATGTGCTGAGATCATTTGTCTCTAATATGTTGAGGTCTAATAACTGCTCTGTATGTAAAGATCTGATAGCACATTGTTCTCCGATATGTTGAGGTCTGATAACTTTTTGGTCTCTGATATGTTAAGGTCTGATAGATAATTTGTCTGTAGTTTGAGGTCTGAAAACTGGACTCTGTATGTTGAGGTCTGATAACTGGGCTTTGTATGTTGAAGTCTGATAACTGGACTCTGTATGTTGAGGTCTGATAACTGGACTCTGTATGTTGAGGTCTGATAACTGGACTCTGTATGTTGAAGTCCGATAACTGGACTCTGTATGTTGAGGTCTGATAACTGGTCTTTGTATGTTGAAGTCTGATAACTGGACTCTGTATGTTGAGGTCTGCTAACTGGACTCTGTATGTTGAAGTCTGAAAAATGGACTCTGTATGTTGAGGTCTAATAACGACTCTGTATGTTGAAGTCTGATAACTGGACTCTGTATGTTGAACTGTGATAACTGGACTCTGTATGTTGAGGTCTGATAACTGGACTCTGGATGTTGAAGTCTGATAACTGGACTCTGTATGTTGAAGTCTGATAACCGGACTCTGTATGTTGAGGTCTGATAACTGGGCTCTGGATGTTGAGGTCTGATAACTGGGCTCTGTATGTTGAAGTCTGATAACCGGACTCTGTATGTTGAAGTCTGATAACTGGACTCTGTATGTTGAAGTCTGATAACTGGACTCTGTATGTTGAGGTCTGATAACTGGACTCTGGATGTTGAAGTCTGATAACTGGGCTCTGTATGTTGAAATCTAATAATTGGACTCTGGATGTTGAGGTCTGATAACTGGGCTCTGTATGTTGAGGTCTGATAACTGGACTCTGGATGTTGAGGTCTGATAACTGGACTCTGGATGTTGAGGTCTGATAACTGGACTCTGGATGTTGAGGTCTGATATCTAGGCTCTGTATGTTGAAGTCTGATAATTGGACTCTGGATGTTGAGGTCTGATAACTGGGCTCTGGATGTTGAGGTCTGATAACTGGGCTCAGGATGTTGAGGTCTGATAACTGGGCTCTGCAGGCTGCAGTCTGATAACTGGGCTCTGTAGGCTGAGGTCTGATAACTGGGCTCTGGATGTCGAGGTCTGATAACTGGGCTCTGTATGTTGAAGTCTGATAACCGGACTCTGTATGTTGAAATCTGATAATTGGACTCTGGATGTTGAGGTCTGATAACTGGGCTCTGTATGTTGAGGTCTGATAACTGGGCTCTGGATGTCGAGGTCTGATAACTGGGCTCTGTAGGCTGAGGTCTGATAACTGGGCTCTGGATGTCGAGGTCTGATAACTGGGCTCTGGATGTCGAGGTCTGATAACTGGGCTCTGGATGTTGAGGTCTGATAACTGGGCTCTGGATGTTGAGCTCTGATAACTGGGCTCTGGATGTTGAGGTCTGATAACTGGGCTCTGGATGTTGAGGTCTGATAACTGGGCTCTGGATGTTGAGGTCTGATAACTGGGCTCTGGATGTTGAGGTCTGATAACTGGGCTCTGTAGGGTGAGGTCTGATAACTGGGCTCTGGATGTTGAGGTCTGATAACTGGGCTCTGGAAGTTGAGGTCTGATAACTGGGCTCTGGATGTTGAGATCTGATAACTGGGCTCTCTAGGTTGAGGTCTGATAACTGACTAAAACAAGTCACTCAGCATTTAAGGTAAAGCAATTTGGCTTGTTTAAATAGATACGTTGGAAGATAAATGGGTAACAATAATAAAAGTTATGAATAGGGAAAGTGTGTACATGTGGGAAAGAGGTTTAGTGAAGCTCCAGTATTGCACATTAGACTAAGTGACAAGTGTCTGTATCAGTAAGTTCACGTTGGGGGAAAGGGACAAGTGTAAATAACCATAATTGCATGTTGGGCTGAGTAGCATGCTGGGCTAAAGTGACAATGTATATATATTCTATAACTATATTGCACATAGAGTACATTTACTGAAGTGAATGCAATTAACAGTGAAGGTATTTAGTCTATGATTAGTCACTGTTTAATTAAAAAAGACCCCTTTTTAAACCCAGCATTAACCAAATTTAATAAAATACACCAGTTGAAATACATATTACAACAACATTATGATTATATGATTAATATAGGGCAGCTTTCAGAAGGCTATGTGATGTCTATGTGGCGGGGTGGGTTTTTAATTTTCTCTCTCACTAAGGGGGTCCCCTAAGTGGAGGTGCATGAGCATTTAAGGCCGCTACTGGTGTATACACCAGTCGGCTATTT
>JBBPDE010000107.1:36121200-36136236 GCA_037974605.1 Nannopetersius ansorgii
TGGACTGGACAGAATTCTGGAGCAGTTCTGAAGGAGTTTGGGATCGAGATCCTGCTGAAGAAGGAAATTTAGTCCAGAGATCCGTAAATCAGGAGGAACTGTGTGATGCTGAAGAACTGAGTGATACTTTTCTTTCTTCAGGATCAACACAAAGTGAAAGTCAGTCACTATAGACCTGATGAGTCTCTGCAGAACCAGCAGTTTCAGTCTTTGTGGATCAATAATTTTTCTACAGACGATATAATATTGAAAACCAGTCAGTTACTATTTCTATTGGTTTCTTGTAATGATTTTTAAAAAGCATATTTAAAAAACCTGAGCTTTGGCCCAAATGTCTGGCCGGTTAGTGTATATATACAGTACTGTGCAAAAGTCTTAGGCCCCTGAGAAAATGCTGCTTAAAAGCTGTTTCCTGCTGGGCAGTGGTGTTCAGTGTTAAAACTCTTACATTACAACAAATACAGACAACATTAATACAGTAAATGGTGGTTTAATGTGTGGCAAAGTGTTCACTGAACCATTTCCAGACCTCTTTCCTCATGGAAGCCCAGTTTTACCTGCAGCTCCATCAAATCCCTGGTTTGGCTCTTTTTACTGCAGTAGATTAAATTAGGTGCTGATTATGGAATTTTATTCATTCACACAATGACTGGAGGCCCTGAGCACAAACCTGGATCCGAACCTATATCCGAATATCCACTACTTTTTAGAATAAAGAAATCTTGATACTTTTTACTGCTTGTATGTTTGTATTTATTTTAATATTCAGCTGTTTTTGCTGCAGAAAGAAGCCACTGCTGATAGAAATGACTTGAAACTATTCGCACAGGTGTCCAAGACTTTTGCACAGTACTGTATATAAATATAATACATCCTCATCAAGCAAGGAGATGGACAGCCCGGGCCATCCTTTGTGTAGACATTTTATGTTGGTAGAGGGTGGATGCCATCGTCATTAATTGTGTTATGAATATTAGAGCTTAGTGTGAATCCTTTTTAAACAGCAGCGAAACAGCCAGCATCCCAACCCAAGTCCAGCAAACTGAAAGACCAATCGATAAATAAAAAAACCAACAAAACAAACCAAAAACGCAAATACGGGGTGGTGGTGGGGGGCACAGGGGTGGGGGGCAATAACAGACCAGGGAGTCTGGGATGTAAATTTAGTCACATATTTATTACATAAATATATAGTAAAATAGACCAGCGACAATTACCATAAAAATATCTTCCTTTAAAATCCTAACCATAAACAAAGAATTGGAAAATCACACATTGACATTTACAAACACGCTGATTGTCTGGACCTGTCGTAAGCAGCCCACCACAAAAAACCTGACATCACACCACCCACTGGACTCTTATTGAAGGAAAGGGTGGATGTGGAGGAGGTTGGGGGTTGGGGTTGGGGGGTGGTGGTCGTCAGGGTGATGGAGGTGGGGTGGAGTGGGTGGTGTGAGAGGAGATCACAGTAAATATTCGGAGGTGTTGTGTGTGTGTGTATATATATTTTGAGACTGTGTATGTGTGTGTGAGTGTGTGTATAAGTGTGTGTTTTGCCCAGAGCTTGCATATAGCCATCCTGTGTGTTCCTAAGTCCTTTTGCATACATGCTCTTAGTGGGAATTGGTTCTAAACGCTGTTCCTGGACTGCATTCATTCATTCGTACGCCGTGGCTGCTTCTGTCCATCTTCCGGTCCAATGAAGGAGTCGCTGGAGACAAGCTCTTAGCCACCACTGCTTTAAACGGTGGTATATTGGTCGATCCTTCACCAAATTTCTACTCGGATGTTTTGTTTAGTCGGCTGTGCTACTTTCATGGCTGCTTAATGATGTCCTAGGTATGAGTCCATCAGAGCCCTCAAGGATCTGCACTTTTTACAGGGACTTTTTTACAGGTCTAACCACAGCCCACTACTTCCAACTTAATCAGCTGACCCCTGACGTAAGCCCGTGATTGGTCAGGACCCCTGAGTGACTGTGAAGAACATGCCTTCTTTTCCCAGCCGCCTCAGCGATCACAGTGAAGCGAGTAACTCGGACAGAGTGAGGACGAAAAAACAAAAAACAAAATAACAAAAAACAAAAACAAAAAGAAGCAAAACACACTAAAAAAGTAAGCATTCAAAACTTCCAAACAGTAGTAGAATTGTATTATTAGTTGAAGTAGTAAATGGTAGTTACAGTGTTTGCCATAGGTTTTTGTTTGTTCACTGCTGGTTGTTGGTAGTTTGGAATCACTTTCTGAATCTGAGAACCACACAAACTCGCTGTTTGAACGACGTCCCAGAAAGCAGAAAAAGACAAAGGAAAACAAAACAAAACAAAAGACAAACTAACCACAGGGGAAGAGAAAACAGATTCGGAAATGTCAGAGTTTGGATTTAGAGGAAAAAACTCAGCTCGAGGTCGCTTCCGTGCATTTTTGAGTGCGTTCTCCAAGACACTCCAAGTACACATGGGAGCCCTCCGGTGTGTGGGGGGGGTGGGGGATAGTGAGTGGTCAAATGTTAATAGAGGAGGATAACGAGCGAGTGAAAGAAGAGGGGGGGGGGAGAACGATGGACTATGATGAATTAGCAGAGGAATTTGGCCGAAGTTCAAATAACCAATTATCAGTAATGGCCATCTATGTATCGATGGCATCATTTCATTCATTCACGCCACCCCCTCCTTTTTCTGGCTGTCGGCCAAATTTCACACGGGGACAAAAGCTTTTCATGCAGGGAAAATCCAGAGTCGCCATGCGGGGAGGGAACTCATCCCAGAGCCTAGACAGGCATGCATCAATCTATAGAGTACAGGTCAAGGGGTCATAAGAAGTTAGTACTGGGGGTGTGTGTTTGTGTGTGTTGTTTTTTTGGTGGGGGGTGACGGGTGGGGGTGGCACCCTCCGAGGCCCGAGGACCAAACCTGAGCAAGCCCAAAATCCACAGACCTGACAAACATTGCATAAGTGTTGATAGCTTTATTCGATCCCACAACATGAGATTCCCCTGTGGCCATCTGCATCAGCATTTGCATACATTCTTCGCTGTCTAGGCATTATCATCTCTTCCGGGTCGAGACAAATATAAGAGGACTGCATTAACGTCGGGCCAAATTCGAGTGCCAGCATACTTGAAAGTGTCCACTTCGCCACAATCCAGGATGAGTAAAACTCACCCCACGGCGGGGGTGTGGGGCTGTCACCCCAGATATCTTGGACACAAATGGGTCGACATTTTCCCAAATACTGCATCAGAAATCCCAGCGCAAGCGGCTGGCCTTTGGTGCTCCAACTGGATTGCGAAAAAATGCTTTTGGTACGGTCGCATAAATGTGCATACGAAGAGTCGATAGCTGAAAGGGCGCGGCGCCGGAAAGGAACCGCACCAGACGCGATCGATACGGCTGCCGTATAGAAACCTATGAGAGAAAAGAGAGAGAAAGAAAGAGAGAACGAGCGAGCAAAAGGGGACAGACCTGCCTCACAGCGAGTGCAATGTTTTCCATTAGCGCATGGAAAATCATTAGCGCTCCTCCTAAAAGCCAGAACGGCCACGACTGGACCATCTACTCAACGTCCCCGCCTACATTCTTACTGTAAGTTAATGTCTATTGCAAATCCCGGGCCTCGGAGGGAGCTATTAAAGGGGGGGAGGGGAATGAAGAAATGAAGAATCCTTCCAAACGAACCAGATTACAGAAAGGAACCATCACAATCACGCAAGTGTGCGACCGCGCACACACACACACACGCGCGTATACAATGCACAGGGACACCTAAACAGCACATGCACACACCCAACGACATCCAACCTGGAGAACACCAAAGCCTTCAATACACCAACAGCAGCGCTTTTTTATCAGTGAAGGTGAAGAGACAAGCAAAGGAAACGACGGAAGGAGAGGAAGTTCAATACATGCTGCAGGATTTTCTTTTTTCGGTGAAGAGACGTTTAACAGGACGTGTGGAGGCAGGAACAACCTGCCAAAATGTACCGACACCCACTGATGGCTGGATTTCACACACAGATATGAAAGCGTGTGTCTTGGTGTTTGCATGTAGGTATACCTTTCATTCAAGGAGGAGTGGAAACGGTCCAACTGGGCCTAGCTCATGGGGACAAGTAGGTGGGGACAGGTCAGTGTGGATAGGTAAATTGAGACAGGTCAGTGGGGAGAGGTCAACAGGGACAGGTAAGTGAGGAGAGGTCAATGGGGACAAGTCAGTGGGGACAGAGGAGTCTCCCAATGTTTGTATTCACAGGTGCAGTTCTGATTTTGGACTTTTAATTTGTTACACAGCAAATCTCCGTTTTCCAGATTATGTGTCCATGAAGTAGGCCCATTCGGAGAGACAGACAGACAGATGGATAGATAGACAGACAGATAGAGAGATAGTCTAAAAAACACTGGACACAAACATAAAGCACAACCTCCACTCAAAGAGAGCAAAGAATGATGAGCTAACAAACTGGCAGTGTCTCGAGTTTTTTCATCGTTTATTTAAAAAAAATGCTTGTTATACTTTTTTGTTGTTGTTTATATACCTGAGAGAATCCTTCAATAGTTTTTGTTTTTCCAGTCTCACTGATAAACAGGTGTGGAGTGGACATCATCCTGCTCTCTTCACACACTCTCATGGATGGGTGTGTTTCAGAAGTGCGAGCTCAGGCGCCCAGGACACATTCACACACTCAAAAAGTCAAAGTAAGGTTTATATTAACGCAACGATTTAGGGTCGCAAGACCAGGGCGCTTCATTCATTCATTCAGTTCTTTTATTTAGTTTCTGTATTGCACTCACAGATTTGGTTAGTTCAGGGATCTCCCAACGCCACTGTTAAAGCTGATTAAAAAAAGGGGCGGGGAGAACCGGGTTTCGGCTTCTTACATCTGTTGGCCACGTTGTAAAACCGAACTGATGTCACTTTTAACGTTATTCTTCCTTCCTCCTGCACTTCAAGCCTCTGTCTGACCGTGAGCGGGTGTCTCATTGCGCCGGAGGCTCTGAGCCTCACCGGAGAGGCGAGATTTAGTGGCATTAAAAACCGCAATCTGGCCTCGAGGTCTTTAACTACATTCAGCCGTCCTCCTCTAAAAAGCAGCGCTGCTTTATTATTATTACTGGGGTTGCAGAAGAGTTTTTGATTATTATTATCGATTATTATTTCATCACTATTATTACAGGGGAGAAATATGGCGCCACGTCTCCTCCGAGGTCATTTGAAAAACTGACACTTGTGGATCAGACGATCGAGGCTGGGCACCTCGTTTAAAGATGAAAAGCTTGAGCAATGTTTGGGTAATGGAGGGGTGAGTTACCCTAAGAGCGGATCACACAAAGAGTGAGCGAAAGTGATCTGGGGCGCAATCGCATCTCACATTTTCATCTCAGTTTTACTTTGTTTACTCGTAGGCTCTTTTCACACAGGTGGCACCGATCCACGAGAGTGTTTGTTTGTCATTCAAACACACTACACACACACACACACACACACGTATACACCGCCTTCCACGTGGTCTTGTGACAGTGGATGACATCGCTGAACCGTCGCCTCGGGTTCCAGCAGGAGCCGTCTGGTGTAAGTTCCACAGGAGGAGGAGAACGAGGAGGAGGTGGGCTGGGTTCAGTAGGGGGTGCTGGTATAGAGGCCTGAGGGGGACCGTATGCATTTGGAGGGGCTGGAGGGCATTGCATAGACATTCTTGCTACAAAGTGTTTTTTTCTTTTAGCTCTGGGAGGGCAAAACACAGAACTACTTTTGGCAAAAAAGGGAACGAAAGCAGCGCCGTCACCAAAAAAGCCAAAGAAAACACTCCCCCAGTAGCCGTCTCCTCCGTCCTGGTGAGTGTGTGTGTGTGGACGTGTGTTCTTATAGACCTCCGGTATGGGCAGGGTCCGAGGTTTTGGTTTGTCAGGTGTAATCTGATTGGCAGCTGAGAGGCAATCTGAAGGCTTTAATGGGTAAAACCAACATCAGGTAGGGGGCGGTGCCTGCGGGCATCCCACAAGAGGACGCTTTTCTATCCATCCGTCTGTCTTTCTCCCCCCGGATGGCCACAAACCCGCGATTCGGAAGGGGGGGGGTCACTATCGCTCTGGAACAGGAGGCACAGGGTCGGACCGTTATATCTTCGTTGGGCTTTTTTTTTTTGTAGGTTTTTTTTTGCGTTTTGTTCTGTAAAAAGGGGCGGGGCCACATGCGCGTTTCGCAAGTGCACACAAGCACACATACAGTGATGTATGAAGCGGTTACATAAGCTACGTACGCAGTTTGACTTTACAAAGTGGTGGAGGGAAAACAAAAACAAAACCCAAAACACAGCCAGTGCGGTTTTTTTCGCCTTCTGGTCTCTCAACATCATCCAGTCTGTGAGTGTTGTTGCATATGGTTAACATATACTGAATTAATCCTTTTTTTTGGTCTTTTTTTTTTCTTCTTCTTCCTTTTTTTTGTATTTACAACCTTGGTTATGGCCAAAAAATAACCAAAAAAAATAAAACCCTAAATGATAAAAAGTACAAAAAGGAAAAAAAAAAAAAAAAAATTGAGAAAGAGAACATGTTGAACAAAGTATTGCACCTTGCAGGCGGGCAATAGATTCTCAGTTTGTTGGTGTAACGTCATTTTTTTTTTTTTTTTTTTTTTTTTTTTGACAGCAATGTCCACCCTGCTGGTGACCCGAAATGAGGTTCTGGTTGCCGGGCTCGGATCCAGCCCAGTCCTGTCAGCTACATTCAATACCATGAAGCACTCTCCACGGTCACAGACACACACGGCCTTGGCCAGGCTCCGCTTCCGGAACAAACATCGCCCCCCGATGACGACCGTAGCTTAAACTCAGCAGCTTCCACCGGGCCTTGGAGCCTGGGGACCTGAGGCTGTGTGTGTCTGCGACCGCTACAGACACTCCTGCACTTTATTTATTCATTTATTTACCTCAGAGTACATCACTACACATGCATCCGGCGCACTTCGGCGAGCGCCTTGCAGACGATCGCTCCTCCCAAGTTCATTTTTTTGAGTTTTGTGTTGTGTGAGGTATGAGTAGATTGTGTTTCAGTTTTTAAACTTTTTTTTGTATTATTTTCAGTCTCTGTTGCATTATTTTCCTGTTTTTTTCATAAAAAGGAAACAAAATATAAAAACCAAAAACCAACAAAATAAAACAATAAAACAAAAATCGAAAATATTCCTGTTTTGTTGTAAATTCATCTGGATAAAAGGACGGACGGTAATAGGACAGATATACAGACGAACAGAGTAGTTGGCTTCACAGGAATACAGACTATCGGTGAGGTGAGGAGGAGGTGAAGTTCGGTCTAGGTTACACTGCACGCATGGTCAAAAACAAAAAAAAACAATGACAAAAAAAACGAAACAAAAAGTGACTACGGCTCTTCTTTTCTCTTACACAGAGCAGTGAAGCGGCAACAAACAAAATCGAGATTAGAAAAACAAACATACAAACAAACAAATGAAAAACTCAATCTCCAAGTTTCACTTTTGTTCTGGAGTCTTTAAGAGTCATAGAAGTTTTTGTTTTCTGGGTTATCTTTTATAATTCTTTCATTATATCTTTCCTATTGTTTGTTTCTCTGAAATAAAATTAGGTAAAGCAGCATCGTAACCCTAATACACACATACACCCGACTGGAACCGATGACATCGCTGAGCTCCGAGCCTGGATTCCATACGTGCATCCATGGAGGCCATCTTCGGCTCCTGGCGAGGGTCTCTGCGAAGGATTTGGTTTCTCTTGCTCTGAAGGAGGGAGGTGGGGGGTTTCAGGAGGGGGCAAGGGGACGGGGTTATGAGGACCTCCGAACGAAAGGGGGCGGAGCCGATGTGGACGGCCAGCCGATCCGGAGGCGGGAAGAGGGCCTGCTCTCTCGCTCCTTTCTCAAAGTAACGATCCGAGGACTCCAGATCGGGCCGGTCCCTCCCGGGCGGCCTAAAGCTGCTCTCTCTCTCTTTCTCTCTCTCATTCTCTCCTGCTTTTGTTCATTCATTTTGCTGCAAAACCGGTTCACGATCGCGGCCTTGTCTCACAAGGTCGAGACCCGTTTGTTTCAATTTGGTGTTCGTCTCGAGCCAAAACTGCAGGAGACTCCCAGAGAGGACACACACACACGTGTGTGTGTGTGTGTGTGTGAGTGTGTGTGTGTGAGACATATTGGTGGTTGCTGGAAGTAGAAAAGGATCTCGGGTTGCTTTAATACTGACTCTGAGAGCAAACTGAAGAATACGAGGAGGTGTGGCCTCTGTCTGACAGAGGGTGGGATTGAGTGAGGGGGGTGGGGTTTATTTAAAATAAGGTGCCATTCAAACAATTATGCTGCTGTTAGGTGCAAAAGTCTAATGCAGCTTTCTTTGTCTTTTTTAGGGGCGGGGGGGTACACATTGGCACCTTAGGGGTCGGGACTTTTTAATGAGGGGTCGCCTTCCCGCCTTCCTCCTTCTTCGCTCCCCTTCTGGTATCTTTTTGCATCACTTTTTTATTATTCTTCTCAACAAACTACTGCTTGATATTCAACAGAATGAAACAAAAAAATATTTTTTCCTCATTTTTTTCTTCTTTTTTAAAGAAAACTAGACCGTGTCGGGTGGGGGGTGGGGGGGTAGGGAGGTTAGGGAGAGGAGGTGTTTGGCCTGGCCACACGTGGGATCTTCACCTTCTCCTACTTAGAGTAAAAAACATAAAAATAAAAAAAGACCACAGTCTCCGTCGCTGTTTTTTTTTTGTTTTGTTTTTTAAGAGCCAACAGAACTCGCTCTTTCGTTCACAGACACGCATCCCGTCCATTTCCCACCAGATCAGCTTCCGTTTTAACGGTAATGGAATGGGGTTCCAAATTTCGACGTGACGATTGGTCCCACAATGAAATGAAACAGATTTTGAAATAATAATAATAATAATAATAATAAAAAAATTCCCCCAAACAGAATCGTCCTCTCAGCTCAGAATGAAGGGACAGCAGACAGACTGGGATGAGGAAAGGGTGGGCCCTCCTGTCTACAGTGGTATTCCAACAAGAGCGAGAGTCGAGTGTGTGTGTGTGTGTGTGTGTGTGTTTGTGTCTGGGTGTGTGTGGAGACAGGGCGCAGTGTCGATACATGCTTCACGTCGTTTTGTTTCTATGTGTTCCTGCTCATGAATACGAGTCTAAGTTTAGGTAATGTTTGTGTGTGTGTGTGTGTGTGTGTGTGTGTGTGTGTGTGTGTTTGTGTGTGTGTGGGAGGAGGAGGCTGTGCGGTAGCTGCTCTGTGTTCAGAGGTGAGGTAGAGCCTGTTAGCACAGAGGCAGTCTTGGAGCCACAGCCAGAGGTGAGCCCACATTGAGGTAAAAAAAAAAAAAATCAAAACAAAACAACATTAACAACAAAAACAGCCAGTCCGCCAGCCTGCTCTGCCTACGCCCATCACTACGCGTGTGTGTGTCACACCCAGGGCATCAGTAGCAGAACACATAGGGACTGAACTGAACTCACACTGCCCTGCGAGGGTGTCCAGGGCAACAGCACTGCAGTGCATACAACAATGAGGCATTCAGGTTTTCTGAGGTGTGTGTATGTGTGTGTGTGTGTGTGTGTGCGCTGGGCCTAGAAGGATGGTAATACTGAATCAGTGCTTTTCAGTTGGTCTGATTTTTGTTTTAAAAGATGCTGCCCAAATCAGTTTCTAGGTGCCTGGGTTTGTAAGCCCGCCTCTCTCTCTCTCTTCCATTTTTTCTCTCTCTCTTTCTAGGCCCCCTCCTGCACTCTGCGTGCTGCAGTGCGTTTCCTGAGAGACAGAAGGGCTCAATTATCATTCAGATCAGACCTGTGTGCTGGCACAAAAAACCAAGGCAATGACGAGGCAGAACCACACACTAAGTGACCAAGGTTGCACTGTGTGTGTGTGTGTGTGTGTATGTGCCCCTGAATGTGCACTGAATGCAGACCAGATACATTTAGCATGGTCTACATAAAAAAAGAGAATGTGTGTGTGTGTGTGTGTGTGTGGGAGGTGCGTATTTCCTAACTGTCCCAAATCCTTTTCGAGAAGCCTTATTTAAATATAGCACCTGATTTGGTTCAGAAATATCCCCCCGCTCTGCACACAGGCTCGCTGTAATTAGTCTGAGTGTAATGAGGTCTCTATTCAAGTCGCTCCAGATTAGCAAAGAACTTCAACCAATTACGCTGTGTGACATAACTGACTGTTCGAGTGAGTGACATCCAGTCTTGTGACGTCGAGTGACACCGGTGATCATTAGTGGTACCGGGATTATTTACACTGCCGGACTGAACCGAACCGAACTGACCGGCGGTTAATGAGAGTCGCCCTGCTCCGAGAAGCTGCTGTGAGAGTAGTAGGTCATGTGAGCTTAGACGTGAGTGTGTGTCGTTGTTTATAATGTGTCCATAGCTGAGGTTTAGGTAGACCGGTCTAAGACATATTGCAGAGACAGAAGGGCCACCGGTTCGACTGCCTGGCAGGGAGGATCTGGGGGTGGGGGCAGGGGTGGAGAAAGTGAGCATTCTGGAAAATAAAAGCACAAATAAAACACAAACGAGAGATAAACCCCTTCCTGACTGGGACCCCCCGCCTCTGCCTCTGCTGTCGCCGCTGCTGGTGAGTTTGACGCGTGGTGAGAAAGGGTCGCGGTGGTTTTGAGGTTTTTGGGTGTTCGTTTGTGGGAGGTGGATAAAAAAACGAAAACAAAAAAAACCCCCAAAAAAACAACAAAGGCGCAGGTTTCTGCCACGCGCTCTTTCGGGTCCCAGCGCTCACACGTCCTGATCCTCGAAGACCTCGAGGAAGAGCGGAGGGAAGAGCTCGGTGGGACACTCCACCTTCATGTGCAGGAAGCGGCTGGCGTGGCAGGCTCCGATCATGCGCAGGTCCGTCACCTTCATCAGCAGCTTGGGCCAGAAGTGGGGAATGTTGTGCTTGCGATAGTTGATGTAGTGCTCAAACGCCAGCAGGTAGGTCTCCTGGCACTTCTCGATCTTCTCCACACACGTCAGGCCTGAGCGGTCTGGAAAACGAGACGAACGCAAAATTATGGGAGGGTTTATTCTCAAAATATCGGGTGATCAGTCACTGGTTTCAGATATCATCCAAGCCCGATATACAGTAATCCCTCGCTTTTGCAGGGGCTACATTCCAAGAGCATCCGCGTATAGTGAGAAAAAACGTGTTGTGTTTTGATAAAAAAAAAAAATGCATATTTTTATACTGTAAACCCTAAATATGCCACCAAATCTTCTCCCAGAACACTTTAATTTCATTTTAAACGCAGTTTAATGAGTTACCCTGTAAAGGTAAACCCATATTCACCTCTTTTAATTTAATTTAAAATGCAGGGCTTTAAGAAGGACAAAACGAGAAACACTGAGACGCTCCAGGGGAGAGATTCTGGTCTGCAGCTGCCACAGATGATTCAAACGGCAGCAGCAAGGAGAAATAAATAATCAGAATCAGAAAAAATTATTGATAATAGCTACCTCTAACTGTTAGCATTAGCAGCGTGCGGCGAGCCAAAACAAAGACTTGTACACAAAAGAAAGGGCACAGCTTACTAATACTAAATAAACTGAGATAACTGTTGAAAATTGGGGGCAATGTTTAAAACACTAAAATACGAGGACAAGACACGGAGCGGCTCGCGTCCGCGCTCTACATAATGCTCTTGTTATTTTACCATTTCAAGATGCACTTTCTATATTTATACAGTTATATTTTATATGGAAATGTATACTATATGTTCATATTTATGTTACAAAGTCTTGATAATTTAGCACAAAAATGCATTTAGGCACACGGACATGGTCAAGACCACTAGCTGAGGGTGAAATGTGGTCTGGTTGTTGGTGCCTGACTGCCTGGTCTGAGAGTTTCAGAAACTCTGGATCTACTGCCATTTCCCAGCAAAATCATCTCCAGGGTTTCAGAAAAAGAGAAAATATCCAGATATTGTTGATTTCAGAGGTCAAAGGAGAACACTGAGGCCAGTTTGAGCACATAGGAAAGAAACAGCAACTCAAATAACCATCTGTGACAACCAAGGTCTACAGAAGAGCATCTCTGAACTTCCAACCTTGCAGCAGATGGTCTATAGCAGCTGAGGAACACACACTGTGTTCCACTCTTATCAAGATAAGAACTAAACACTGAGACTATGATTTGTCTCAAACTGGTTCCTGGATCACAGCGAGTTTGCTGTACTCAGATGGCCTCCACAGTCACCAGATCTCAGTCCAACAAAGATCTTTTGGAACGTGGTTGAACGGGAGATTCGCCGGCAGCAACTGCCTGATGCTGTCATGTGAACACCTTGTAGAATCTATGCTATAGAGATTTAAGAGTTCAAAAGGAGGCCAAAGCTGGTATTGTACCTAATAAAGCAGCTGCTGGGTATATATACAGTCAGTTACTTTCCAAGAGCACACAGTGAAAAACTGTGAATTTGTGATGTGGTTTAAAAAAAAAGCCTATTTTTATAGTGCAAACCCCAAATATCACTTTAATTTCATTTTAAACTCAGTTTAATTCATTCCCTTTAAAGAGAATGTGAGGGTAAACCCATATCTGTACTGTACAGTTTACACTGAACTGCTGTCTCCAGCAGTGCTGGAATGTAAATAGTGATGTTACCCCTGTATAGACTGGACTGGAATTTATGCAGCGCCTTTTCTTTGGTATAAGTAGGTAAATACAGTAATAAATTCATTTAATTTACAGTAATTAAAATACAGGCTTTGAGAAGAACACAACAAAAACAGGAGATACACTCAGAGAAACACTCGAGACGCTCCACACTGAAACTGCTCTGATGCTGAATTCTGGACAACAGCTGCCAGAGACGCATCACAGAGCAGCAGCCAGGATACCGTCGCTTTGTGTTCCTCGACAGAACTAAAACATTGACACAGTCATATTTTATATGGAAATGTAGCTGAATTTACATTAATATTTATGTTAGACAATTGGTAAATTGTATTTTTCTTATTAATTTAGCAGTAAAAAGCATGAAAATGTGTGTATTGCCATAAAAAAAAAAAAAGAATTCAATTCGGAGGATATTTGCAGTTTCCGTGAATTTGCGGGGGTTTCTGCAAACAATTATTAGTTCAATTCTAAGAAGAAACTGGCGAACGACTGAGGCCGCGAACCCTGAGCCACGACTTTGCGGGGGAACACTGTACTCTGTAGATTTTAGTGAATTAGTGCACAAACCTGAGCTCATGAGCAGCACAGCCTGCAGCAGCGCCACCTCCGTGTCGTCCAGGTTAAACTGGGCCAGGCTCTTCCCGAGGTCGAAGATGGCGTCGGACACAACGCCGAGCCCACCGTTCTTCAGCTGCTCTCGCTTCACCGCCATCTCCCCGCTCAGCGTCAGAGTCTCGCTCTCGGGGTCGTACCGCACCGCTGCCCGCAGAGACATTATCTCCATACAGCAGCCCTTCAGAAGGATGATCTGATCCTCACAAGGCAGCTGTACACAACACACACACACACACACACACACACACACACACGCACACCATGTCAGAATACTATTACTAACTGCTATTTAGTTCAATTTTATGCTGACAAACACTTAAGAGGGTACCGGTCTATTCATGGAAAGCAAAGACCCAGTAAAGCCACATTTAATATAACTAGTATTAGTAATAAATACTACTCATACAGTGATTCCGTAAATCAGGACTAACGATGGTCTTTGTAATGAAGCATGAAGTTTAATAAGTACTGATGATGTATAAGATGCTCAAAATAACACACATGACTATACACTGACGGACTTCACACACAACACACACATATATATATACAGTAACCTCCCAGTTTTACTCGCATCAGGAATTGTGGATTCAGTTACACGCAGATTTTTTTGGAGAACCAAACTCACAGTTTCAAGCGGAAATCTCCATAATAACGCAGAAACTTTTTTTGGCTTTTTTATGGTAATAAATTTTTTTTTTCTGGATGTTTTCACACAAGGGGACTCAGGGCAAGCTGTAGCCAACCTGGAAGCACTTTTTGAAATTTAAAAAATTGTGAATTTTTCGAATTCCACACCAGGGTTGAACCTTTCCAATGAGCCCTAATTTGTATTTTTAGCCCGAGTAGATCAGGGTTATTCCCTGAAAAACGTTTACTTCGCCGCAGTGTCCCAATACTTTTCGAGTTGCATATCTCAGCGGGGAATTAAATTAAAATAGGCGAATACGCGTTTACCTTTAATTTTTTTAAGGGTAATGCATTGAACTGAGTTTAAAATGAAATTTAAGTGTCCTGGGAGCAGATTTGGGGCAGATTTAGGGTTTACAATATAAAAACAGGCATTTTTTACAAAAAACACAACAATGTGGTTTTTCACTATACAGGGATGCTCTTGGAGCGCAATACCACGAAAAGCGGTGGATTACTGTATTAACATACACACACACATACACACACACACACACACACACAAACACACTGAGTGTGTGGCTCAAGTACTGTGATGAAGCTGTGCTTTGTGCTGAATTATGCAATCACGACTGATACAGATGCAATTATGATACAGACGTGTGGCACTTTTGTATATTACATTCCTGCCCGCACTGACAGGGCTCTTGATCTGCATGTGTTAACACTGCCTTGTGTTTGCATCGCTCTAATTAGGCCAGAGACCAATAAGCCGCTGTTGTGACGTCCATCATTGTAATTGGTGGCTTTATTGCTAATTGCTGTGCAAATTACTGAACACATTCTCACCCTCTGAACAAAACAGCAACACAGCTCTGCAGCCTAATGAACTTTTTCTTTATGACTGAGTGTTTTCTCCTTGAGCACGTGAATGAGTGAATGACTGGGTTTTCTAAAGAGTCTAAATACGACAGTGTGTGTGTGTGTGTGTGTGTGTAGAAGAGTGTCAGAATGTATGAGTGAATGTGTGGCTTTGGATCAATGAAATGTCGATGCATGTGAGTGAGGTATGAGTGTGTGTGTGTGTGTGTGTGTGTGTGTGTGTGTGTGTGTGTGTGTGTGTGTGTGTGTGTGTGTGCGTGTG
>JBBPDE010000107.1:36233818-36246654 GCA_037974605.1 Nannopetersius ansorgii
TGTCTTGACCAGGACCACACCCCTAAATGCATTGAGGCAACTGCCATGTGATTGGTTGATTAGATAATTGCATTAATAAGAAATTGGACAGGTGTTCCTAATAATCCTTTAGGTGAGTGTGTGTGTATATATATATATATATATATATTTTTTTTTATTGATCTCACATTTAGTCTCCTAAAAAAATAAATTGGCTCCCAGATGTGTGTGTTTAGGAGCCAATGGCTTCCAAGGTTTTTATTTTGTCTGGAGCCCTGTATTGCGAATTTTACTGCTACACATGCGATGACTTTAAAGATATTAACAGGTCCATATCATCACTTTTCTGGACTTAAAGTCTCAAAACAATCAAAAGCTAATTCTTTCAAATTTCTCTCCCCATCCACACAGTCCATATATCGAAAATAAGCTACAAAAACAGCACATTTTCAAATCATATTTTTTTTATGATGTCACAATAACAACATTTAAACATCTCAGTCTTGCTACAGCAACAGCTAAAACGTTTTGCACTGAACAGCTAAAATTGGGATTTTTTTTGTTGGATACCATGAAGGCCTCGATTCATTCATTCATCCATCCATCCATCTGCGATTTGCATATTGCAGCTTTCTGCAACATCAGTGCTGCGATTACTGTGATAACGATGGACAGATGATCTACCGTGCAGCTGTAATATGGAATTTTAATTTGAAAGTCTAATCAGCTGCAGAGGTAATGAGAACTCTGAGGGCCGCGGGTGTAGAGTTCAGCTGCAGGATCAGAGCTGAAGATAAATTTTAGTGTTTAGTGCAGGACCCCACGCTGACCTGTTCGCACTGCCCGTAGAGGTCGATGAGTGGATAGCAGGGGCTGGGGATGTCCTGAGCTGCCACTCCCTGATCCATCCCGTTCACAAACAGGTGGAGACAGCCATTAGCGTCCACTAGAAGCCCCAGCACTGTCCCTTCAGGACACGTGTCCAAGTTAGGCCCGTAGTTCTCACAAATCTGAGGAAGATGTCAAATTAAATCAGCGTACAAATCTAAGCCGCAAGGAAGGCTCACACACGGAAAAAACATGCATAGTTAGGATAAAGCTTTATTAATACTAGAGGTAGGAAATATGTAAAATTTTGCTCAGGAGGTAGCTCAGTGGGTAGGATACTTGCCTCTTGACCAAGAGGCCATGGGTTTGAATCCTACCTTCAAGCACCACCACTGGGTCCCTGAGCAAGACCCTTAACTCTAAGTTGCTCCAGGGAGACTGTCCCCTGTAGTTAGGGAAAGGAAGTCGCTTTGGATAAAAGCGTCTGATAAATGCCAAAAATCTAAATGTAAATGCTCACGAATCCACATGTCCTTATTCAGCTCACTGCAAGTTACCACTAACTCACAGAGAAAGGCATTAAAAGAACTGGCCCATGCGGGGCTTGAACATACAACCTTGGCATTCTCATCACCACACTCTAACCAACTGAGCTTTACAGCCATAATGACGGTTAAAGAGAGAGGGAGAGAGATAGATAGTCACAGAGAGAGAAAGAGAGACAGAGAGAGAGAGAGACAGTGGGAGAGACAGAGAGATAGATAGAGAGATAGATAGAGATAGAGATAGAGATAGAGAGAGAGAGGATTGTTACCTTCAGTGAGTTATGGAAGACAGAGTCGCGCTGCAGTAACCAGACGGAGCGTTTAAGGCAGCAGGCCGTGGAGGGAAAGTTGAGGCGATCAGGGGAGTGACCGATCACACCCAGCGACAGCGACGACGTCCAAGACGAATTCAGCCGGTCGATCTGAAACTGATCGCGAGGATCGAAGAGGTCAGTGTGTCACACACTCGCACATGCTCACACACACACTCGGTATATACATAGTAACTATGTCAGTTGTGAAAATCAATAACTTGTGTTAAAAATATTTACGTATTTGACTGACTGACAGGACCAAAATAGCTATGGTTGAACAAGTTGTGAACACACACTCTCGCTCACACATACACACACACACATATTGCACACACATGCGCAAGCACACACACTCTCGCTCACGCATACACACACACATATTGCACACATATGCGCAAGCACACACACTCTCGCTCACACATACACACACACACACACACACACACACACACGCGCGCACGCACACACTCTCGCTCACGCATAAAAACACACACACATCACACACACACTTTCGCACGCACACACACTCTCGCACATGCATACACACACACACAAACTCTCAGGCGCACCTGGAATAGCTGCTGACGGGGCAGGGCTTGTGCTGTGACCAGCAGACCCTGGTTATAGCTGGACACTCGGGCGGCGGTCAGGTTTTGATTAGACAGCTGGATATTTTTTCCATGATTCTCCAGGAAGGCCATCACCAAGGGCACTAGGGCGGGCTCATTCTCACACTGCTCCGGCAACGAGAGACAGAAAATAAAAAAGAAAGCATTTACAAAACACAACATGACACAACAAGCACTACCCGATTTGACTCGAGTCCATCTCCAGGGTTTAACCCCCCACTAACCGGGGTGGAGTCGTCCTCTCCCTCGCTGCAGCTGTCGGACGAGAGCGAGGGAGCCTTCACACTCTCCACGTCCTCCACCAGCGTGGAGCTGACAATCGACATGGCCGTCACCTTCCCGTACAGATCCAGCACCGCATACACATTCTGACACACACACACACACACACACAAACATGATAAGGATACACACCCTGCAGCTGTGCTGCTGCTGAATGTCTGATCTTGTACAATATTTCATGTGCTAGTGAATGCAAAATATGTTCTGATGCAGCTAATGTCCTTCCATGTGCAGTTTCATATATTCTAAACTCCCAATGACTGATCGTATTCCAAATATATATACACACACAGTTTATTTGTTTATACTGTTTGTTTCTTACATATAATGTCCACTGTCTGCACATTAATTAACAAGATATTGTTATTAGATACTGTTGTTGTGTAGTACTGTTATTTTATTGGTATTGTTATTGTATAGAATAGTTACTAGATTGGCATGGTTACTGTGTGGTATTGTTATTAGATGGGTATTTGATATCGTGTTATTGTTCACTGTGATCATAGAGGACCACTGTTTCATCGCACTTGTGCTTGTACACACTTGACAATAAAGAGAACTTTAATCATATTCAGTTTATCAGTTTTGAGTTATAATTGTGGATTGTGTGTATTTACTTTTGCCACAGCAGTAGCTGCTGGTCCCATATCCTCTCCGTCAATGAAGATGTGCATTGTATCGTCACTGCATCTCTTCACACCCACACGGTTCCCCACCTGATCGTGGAAGGAGCAGACAAGATTTAGACTGCACAAGATCAGGCTGCACAATGTGGACAAAATCTTATAATTGTGATTATAACCATCTCATACACATTCATGAAACAGAAGGAAAATGTAGAATATGGGCCCTTTAAAAGCACCTCCGTCAATCAGGGGCTTTACTGGTTAAAGATCGGTCAAAATAATCATTTGTTGGATTTCAGAACACTTAGTAACTGACCTGGAGCTGTGATTGATCACCCTGTGAGAAACACTGATTGGTCAGAGGCTCATTTATATACTGAAGCTTTCGGTGGTATCAGTATTGCAGAAACCGATATTGCGATAATGATTAACAAACAAATTGTGCAGCCCTTGTTTCAAACATACTTCACTCTAGTCTCCTGTTCAAACAGGTTCCCCAGTGCTGTAAATCCTAGAACCTCTCAGGTTTGTTGTTTATTCCTCTCTCTCACCGTCAGGCGGTCCAGTGAACAGCCATAGTTCTGTCTCTGCAGGACGCCGTTCCGTCTGACCTCCGATCCAGCGAGCAGCCAGGTGACCTTGGAGCGGAGCTGCGTGAGGGAGGGCGAGAGGCCGCTGAGGGGGCAGGACGGGAGATCGGGAGGCTGGAGGGTCGTCAGTCCAATGCGAAGGGACCCAGACCACTGATCGTCCACCTCATTTATCTTCACCTGGACCAGGGCAGAACACAGCAAAGGTCTAAACTCTAAACCTCCATTTATCAAAAGGTAAACAACAGTTTACTAAACTCTGTAAATTCAAAATAGTTCTCACATTCTCAACATTTGTGTTATTATGGGATGGAAAGTAGTATGGGATGGAGAGTAGAACAGGATGGGAGGAGTATTATGGGATGGAGAGCAGTACAGGATGGAGAGCAGTACAGGATGGAGCCCATTATGGGACGGGGGAGTATTATGGGATGGTGAGTGCTGTTGAGTGAATGTGAGGCCGGTCCTGTCAATCCTGTTAACGTCCTGATGTAACTTCACAGTAAAGATTCTTCCCCTCTACCTTGTCCTCACCTCAAACATTTCGTCTGCCTTCAGTTCCTTTGCACTGAAGACAATACCATGAGCATAACCTCCCACCCGGACTGCCTGGCAACCATCTCCTAGCAACACCACGTTTTTCCCGTGTTTATTGTGCAGGCGATGAGCCACTCCGGCCACTGGGGGCGACACAGACAAGAGAAATGCAGGTCAGACATATATGGCAATACACATATAACCTTCACAGCAGCACAGTCAGTTCCTGTTTCTGTTATTTCTGCTATTTAAATCTTATTATCAATCATTCAATCTATACAATCACTCCAGCATTCAACAAGAACAAGGGTGTTTTAAAAATCTATAAGATTACCCTCTTTCAGTTACCTTTATATGTGTGTGTACAGAAAGACATGGGTTATGAAGGGTTTTAATACCTGGGGAGTGTATGGGAAAGCTTTTCTCTGTGATGTTACTGGTGCACAGGCTGTTGTCCAGAGGACCAGATGAGCTGGTGATGGACACCTGCACGCACTGACCATACAGATCAATAACTGCATACACATCTGAGAGAGAGAGACAGAGAAAGAGACACAGAGACAGAGAGAGCCAGAGTGAGAGAGACAGGCAGAGCGAGAGTGAGAGAGACAGACAGACAAAGAGAGAGAGAGAGAGACACAGAGGACAAGGTTTACCAGGTTCACTGGTTGTAATAAAAGTGGAACCAAGGTGTGAAGAGCTGTATAAATTGGTTCCATTCACCTTTACCTGGTGGCAAACCAGTACAAGCCACTCCCTGGTCCACTCCGTTTATGTAGTAGTGCAGATCTCCTGAGGCCGTCCGCATCATTCCGATCCTGGAGCCGGTGCTGAGCGAGTCCAGGTCACAGCCATAGTTGTTCCGCATGGTGTTCCCATCCTGCATGATCGCTGTGCCGCTGTGCAGAACATCAGAACTTCTTTTACTGCTACACATCATGATGCTTTTCAATATATTAAAGAGCCCAAACCATCACTTTTCTGGAAATAAAAAGGCTTAAAGTGTGCCAATATTCCACTGCCCCGTATAGTCCATATATGGAAAATAGGCTGCAAGAACAGCCCGTTCTCAAATCCGTTTTTGTGAGGTCACAAAACCCACTCATTTCCACACATCTCCTTATTTAGTCTACAGCAGTTTAGCACCACCCATTCATGCTGGTGGAGTGTTTCAGCCCCAGGCTATTGTAAGAATGAGCTGCGATACAGTGCAGCCAATCAGAAAAGTGATCAGTTACACACACCAGCCTGTTTAAATTTGTGGTTGGAAATCGGCCCTAAAATAGTGAATTATGATGAATTATAAAATATTTTTGGTAAACAAATCCATCAAACATCAGGGAAAAATTAAACAGAAAGAAATGTAGAATACAGGCCCTTTAAAACACCTCAGGCAATCAGAAGCTTTAATAGTTAAAGAGTAAAATAATTTGCCTTTTGTTGAACTAAATAAATACCTTGTTCCATCAGAGCACCCAGAACTCACTTCTGTCGCATCTTCTCATTGATTTTCTATGCATTCTTTATTTAGCATTATTTTATATAGTTTATTGCGAAATCCTGGTGGGACTGAACAAACTTCACTTAGAAACACGGTTTTGATTGGTTCAAGGCTCATTTGCATATTGCACCTTCTGTTCTGTTACATCAGCATTATATAGACCGATATCTATGGACGTAAATTAGTTACAAAAGTATTTGAAAAATATACTGTATGGGTGCATTTGAATAAAAATATGCTTGAATGATTTGATTTCCAAATTCAGCAAAAAACGACAACTTTATTCAATCGGTTTTATTCAATGCCTTAATTTCGACTTTATCCCAGTAATATCGCCAACTCGAAGTCCTTAAGGACTGAAATTACGTTTTTGACGAACAGTTTGAATTTCCAACTGACTCTGTCCAAGTGAAAAAGCCCACTTGAAAGGACAATTAAAGATCCCATGACATGCTGCTTTTTTATGCTTTGATATAGGTTTTAGTGTTCCCTAATTCTGGATCTGAAGTCTCTTTCCGACGTTAGTTCTAAATGGCTATAATTCTGCACCAAGGCTGAGCCATTTCTGTGTCTGTAGCTTTTAATGATAGTGAGGAGGAGAGAGGCAGGGCAAGGTGGAGGGTGGGGGAGGGGCCAGTCTGCAGCCACTGTACCATGCGCTAATGTTTACAGTGTATAGTGATGACTCGTACACACGCAGTTATTCAAGATTTCCAGTTTAACCCAGAATCTGATCCGGATGGAGAAGAACTCTGAAACTGCCGCTTCAATTGTCTGCAAGCCATGATGTCTCTACGGGGAAAAGTGTCTCTCACACACAGCACTGACAGTGGGTGGAGCTAATATTTTAAGGGGGGACAAAATTCTCTGGGCAGGTGAAGCATTACCCCTTTTCCACTACACTGGTTCCTGTGCCAGTTCCCAATTATGGAACCAGTGCTGCGCTTTGTCACAGAAAAAAAAATTGGTGCCGGAGTCCTAAAACAAGCACCGAACCGGCGCCTAAACTTTACTGGTCTCGTAGCGAGAACCCATGACGTCACGAGGGGTGGGCGGAGTCTTGCACATAATCGCTGTCTATGTTGAGCTCTTTCAACGGTAATAACCCGCTGAGTAAGCTGCATTTGGACACTGAAATAAATCAAAGTTTGGAGAATACCAAGAAGCAGGAACTGAGTTCGGCCATGTTTGTTTCTGTTTAGTGGGCGTGGCCTGTGACGTATCATCATGCGGCTCACGCTGAGCTCCTGTCTAGTGTAAATGCGGCCACTTCTCGGCTAGTTCCCAGTTCAGCAACGGAACCGGCTACATGAGAAAGGGGCGGTAACCTTTCCCCTCATGACGACATACAAGGCCAAATTCCAGATCGGGCCTCTGAGCTGTCGCCCTCAGCAGCTGAGCAGGAGGATCACAGCACTCTTTACACCGATCGCCATTTCTAGCCCCTGCAGGACCACAGGCAGGCAAGGGGAACTCTGATTAACATTAAAAAAAAAAGTGACTTTTCATGCCACGGGACCTTTAACAGCTAACATATCGTGCTGCCCTACTTCTCAGCAACCACTGACTCTGAATTGACATGTAAAAAGCTCTCTAATGCCAAATTCAAAGCTTGTATTAACACACCCATGTTGTTCTATTAACAAGTGGCTGAAAAAAATTACTAATTTACCTCAACATCCAGGTGTCATAGTCGATGTCAGTCATTGTGTTGGGAAATTCAAGCTCCTCCGGCCTGATAGCCGTCACGCCTGCAACAAATCGCCGCAACAAACCACTCAATTCACCTTTACCAGTTTATTCTACCACCAAGTACAACAAACCGACTCTGTTCTCACTCAATTTTACTTCAGATATTGATCAGGCAAAACGATGGGGCTACAATCCAGGAATCTTAACATTCGGCATGATTTAAACTGTCCAATGCCAGTTTCAGTTTACATTTGTTCTATAGTTTAACTAGAACATTTGTGGTGTAACCAGGGTTTCTGCAGGTTTTAGTACGTTTAAGACCTTTTTAAGACCAATATGACTGAAATTTAAGACCGACTTTATGTCCACATAACTGCGGGGCTTTTAGTTAATTTTTGATGCCCGTGTCCCAGCAACACTCGACAAGGGTCCTGCAGTGTGTGTGAACCACTTCAAGGCAGACAGCTTTGAGAACTTGGACAGTTCACAGCAGGACACAGCAGGACTAGCATCGTCTGACGGGGGATCTGGACCTACTGTCCTTGACATGTCAGCAGATGAGGGAGATGGAAGTCCAGTAACCCCTCAGTTTTACCTGGAGCAGCATTTGCAAATTCAGTCTAACGCAGATTTTTCTGAGAACCGAACTGTATTACTTCCACCAGCCCAGCGGTGGCAGTAATACACTGAAAAGTTGTCGACCACTATAAACAGAAGAAGCTGCTACAGCATGTAGCATGACTGCTCCATGTCTTGTCCTCGTATTTTAGTGCTTTAACCCCCCCCCTTTTCAACAGTTATCTCAGTTTGTTTAGTATTAAGTATTAGTAAGCTGTGCCCCGTTAATGCGAGTGGTATTTTAAGGCAATTCAGTTTTCAGATTCTAATACATTTTCTTTAAGTGTTCTGGGAGCAGATTTGGGGCATAATGAGGGTTTACACTATAAAAAGAGGGTTTTTTTTTTTACCACAGCACAAGACTGTTTTTCACTGTACGCGGGTGCTCTTGGAACGTAACCCCACCGCCCATAGACCTTTTATAACTTGTTTTTCTAAAAAGTGAGTTTTGCAAAAGACCTTTCGAGGACTTATAGTCAGATTTTATAATTTTAGACTTTTTAAAACCCTGCAGAAACCCTGTCTAACAGAAGTGTAGGTACCGAGTTATTACTAAATTGAACATACCAGCTTCTATTGAGCCTGACCAGCGGTCGACCATCTTCTGAATCACAATCTCGAACAACTCTCCATCACGAAGGCACCTGTAAGCACAAGGAAATTAGTACTGTAACATCCAGAAATCAGTGCGTCAGTTTCTTAGACAAGGGATTAAGGCGAACTCAGGTCCACACAGCTGGGCAGGATATTCTCATTTGAAAAGAAAACAGACTTGATTCCTGACTAGTAAACCAATCACAGATCACTGGATTAAAAGAACTGCCTGGTGAGCTCCACCTGTTGGAGATGACGATGGCGTCGTTGAACTCGCTGCGGCAGTTCTGGCGGAGCGCTGTGCGGCCGCCGTTAGTGATGACTGCGTTGGTGCCATGAAGCTGATGGAAGCGCAAGTCACTGGCGGCACTCGTCCCAGTGACAGAACACGGACTTCCAGGAGACATCGCTGTGGGTCCCTCAGAACTATCATCAGGGAGAGGAGGGAGGTCAGCTGAGAGAGAGAGAGAGAGAGAGAGAGATACAGAGAGAGATACAGAGAGAGATACAGAGAGAGATACAGAGAGATACAGAGAGATACAGAGAGACAGAACAAGAAAGAGACATACAGAGAGAGAGAGAGAGAGAGAGAGAGAGAGATACAGAGAGAAAGAAAGAAAGAGAGAGAGAGAGGAAAAAGGCAGAAAGATAGAGAGCAAGAAAGAGAAAACGAGAGAGAGAGTGATAGAGAGAGAGATACATAGAGAGAGAGAGGGAGGGAGAGAGCAAAAAGGCAGAAAGATAGATAGCAAGAAAAAGAAAACAAGACAGAGAGAGAGAGAGAGAGAGAGAGAACACAGAAAGACAGAGAAAGCAAGAGAAAAAAGAGAAAGAAAGAGTGAGATAAACCGATTGTGTTCAGATGTTTTGTTCCACAGTGCCTAAAGTTATTTCACATTCATTTATCTTTCTGCCACTCCTCCACCCTCATCCCTTCACCCCTCTCCTCTCTTACTCATGTCGTCCATGATGGTTGCCTGTGCTGCCTGTCCGTACAGATCCACCACGGCGTACACACTCGGCGGAACGTTCCAGGCCGCCGGCCCCTGAGGCACTCCGTTCACAAAGAAGTGCAGGCTGCCATCGTCCTTCCGCACCACGCCGACAGTGTCGCCAGCCTGGGGCACACACACACAGACAGACAGAGTCAGACACACACACACACACACACACACGACAGACACAGGCACAGACAAGACAGACACACACGCACAGTCACACATGCACAGTCACACATGCACAGTCACACACACGCACAGACACACACAAATGAGATATACAGATAAAGAATTAAAGAAGTTTGAAGTCGGTATTGTCTCCCATTTTAAATTCGGTGATGTCACACATTTACATAAAACTGAGAACCAGTAAAAAAATTAAGAACCAGTAAAACAGACAACACTTACTTTTAATCTGTCCAGGTTATGCCCATATTCATCCAGTATTGTTGTTCCATTGTGCATCACTCCATTGCCCGTCATCATCCATGTCCCTGTGGGAGGGGTCACAGATAAGACCATAATTTATATTTCGCTTCTTAATTCCTTTATCACGAACCTTTGTTCTGAGACTGTGATTACACTGTGAGTGAGAAACGTTACCTGAGCGCAGGTTGGTCATGGTGGACGGAAGCTGCAGGTAGGCGGGGTTGTGTGTCGTCACTCCGATCTCAATAGACCCTGCCCACTTATCCACCATTTTGTCGATGCGCACCTGGAACACTTCGTTGGAATGCAGTGGCCGGTTGCTCAGCACCACGCCGTGATTAAAGTCATCCGTTGCGCTGCGGAAAAAAAAGTGAAAAGAAAATGCTTTACATAAATTAATTTCTTTACTGATAGAAAAACCTTTTCTGACATAAGGCTGAAACAAAGAGTCTGGGCATGTAGCACAACACCTACAGGCTCAACTCAACTAACACAAACATCTTCTGGTTCCTCTCTGTGTGATCTGAGAGGTTTCTGGTGGTTCCTCTGTGTGTGATTCTAGAGGGTTCTGGTGGAGGATCTTTGATAGTTTGCAGCTCTCAATGCGAGTTTAGGTTTACTGGTGTGAGAAACATGTTTTAGACTTACAAACTCCCATAAAATTTCTCTCTGGATTAGAGCACCGGCAAAATCTCGAAAACGCTTAAAAAATAATAAATAAGGCGCGGTCACTCACTGAGGCCGCAGTGCGGTCCTGCCATCACCGATGATCGCCGCCTTCTGTCCACAGTTTGGATGGAAAAGCAGGTTGTCCGGGGCCTCCGGATCAGGGGTCAGCGAGAGAGCAGGCCGAGGTCGCCCAACGTCAGGCGACAGCGCCCTCATGATGGCGTTGTTGCGCCGTAGCCGGTCACTGTGGTTGTGATTGTGGACAATAGTGACTTTAACTGCCATTCCATAGAGGTCCACAACCCCATAAACCACCCCGGGGGTCTGATTAGCTGCCACACCTGAAATACCACACAAAGACAAACGTATTCACACACACTCTACACACACACAGCTCTGGGAAATAAAATAAGTTCAGTTCCGTTTCTCAGGTTTGATCTTTCCTAGCTGCAAGTATTGAACTGAACAGCTTTGCCTTCGTTTTTAAGAACGGCTAACAATATTTCTCCTCATTTCCAAACAAAAATACTGTTTTTAAAGCATAATTTTAAAGGAAACGACAAAACATCAGAATAAGAGAAATGATGCAGTGTTTACAGAACCTGAATAATTCAAAGAAAACAAATCTCTTGTTCTCTCTTAAACAAAACAGCAATAATGAGCTTTGAGGAACTTCTAGTAGTGTTTCACCATCCAACTGGAGGAGAGTGTCAATTACAGCAGTGTTTTATACTTTTCCTCATTAAATAAGATGTGATTCAGCTGATCATTAATCACTCCCTCATAAAGCAGAAGGGGGCGTTTGTGTAGGAATTTAACAGACACTGGACTGGAATGGGTTCACACTCAGAGTGACGCTGATTTAATATAAACAGCAGTGTCTTTTTTTTTTATTACTTTTTTTTTATATACCAAAGCTGTATATTACACATGGGTCTTGTGGCCTCCAGAGGCAATGCTAGTGTAAATCACCAAAATAAAAATAAAAGCACAAATTAAAAATATACAAGTTTGGAAAACAACAAAAAAAAAACCTTTGCACAGCTGTAATGATGTAATATGATGAAAAGATTTGTGATATATAGTTTTTTTCCCTCCCACCTCTATGTCAGACAGGAGATGATTAAAGGGAGGCCGCGTGCTTTAAAAAATAAAAGGGAGGCCGCGTGCTTACCTTGGTCGATACCATTGATGTAGAAGTGTAATGCTCCACTGGCTTTCCTCATGAGTCCTATATGATCTCCCTCCTGAAAAAACAAGAACACAACTACCAGGTTATGACGTCACAGGAACATGTACAGAGGAAGGGCCTGAAACATCAGAACCCGCTACAACGTCAGTCCCATCACAGTCCAGTTTAGGACCCGCTACAACTTCAGTACCATCACAGTCCAGTTTGGATACAGAATGGTTCTGTAGAGCTGTGGATAAGAGGCTTATGTAACATCCAGCCAGAGCAGCCACGGTACCTGGAGCTCATCCAGGCTGAATTCGCAGTACTCCCTACGCGTCCCCTTCCCATTGGTCAAAATCCCACAGCCGCTCATCATGATCGTACCTGAGAGCAAACACAGTAAGGAGAAGATAAAAAATGTGAGATGTAACAATTTCTCTGGTTAAACGTTTCCAAACAGTATAATTAAAAATTACTTTATTCTTCCATTAGAAGAGAAATCAGTGGAAACACACACCTGAGCGTAAGTTGGTCATTGTTGCTGGGTAATCCAGACTATTAGGATTGTGGGTCGTCACTCCAATCTCAATGGATCCAGACCATTTATCCACCAGCTTATCAATACGAATCTATACGAAAATATGGTGAAATTAAAGCACATGCTCACAAGAGTATTTAAATACAGCACTGTACAAAGAAACGCCTAATTTCTTCATGTTCTGCATCCAGAGATTCTGACTTCCTTTGTTCTTGGGGAACAGTTCTCCAGGCTTCCTGAAGGACTTTCAGAGCCTCTCATTTCCAGTCCAGTCCCTGAACCTGACCAGTTTC
>JBBPDE010000107.1:36246754-36260801 GCA_037974605.1 Nannopetersius ansorgii
TGAAAACAGCTTAATTACAGTAACGCGCCGCATGTTATTGACAGTAACAGTAACGGCGTTGTAACGATGGAAACAGTAATTGGTTACCCACTACTAAAAAAAAACTTTAACGCCGTTATTCCCATCACTGTGCATGAGCGCCTGTATGAGGCGCTTTCTGTAATTTGCAACATATATTTTCCCCATGCGTGGAGTTAATGTGCTTTTTAATCGGCTTTAACACATACTACCACTTTTCTTATGGCCCGTTATGATCACTAAGGCATGTAAATGGATCTCGCTGAGCAATAAGATCAGATGGAAATTGCATCAGCGAGTTTTGTGGCCGCGGTAAAGAGCGTTAACCAGAAAAAGGTGCCTGACCAGGCCTGGCAGAAAGTCAGCAGGTTGTTGACCTGAACCCACCGCCGCTGCCTCGTTTGCTCGGGACCTTTGAGAGCTGATTCAAGCTTGTTTGTCATTCAAGCAAAAAAAAGAGCTTCTAGCTGAACCAGTGAAGAACCAGGAGCAGATGATTCCAGATGATCAGGCGGTGACCAGTATACTGGTGGTCCTGAATGCTGAGTGGGTGGAGTTCCTTTATCTAGGCTCTTTGTATCTTTAGACACTTTGCAGCCTGTCAGTAAAACATTTGTTCACATTTCTGTAATTTAAACTCATCAGTGTGACAGAGATCAGACAGCCTGACTGGAAATAGAAGTTTTACACCAATAAGAAGATTCAGGACAAAATATAAAGAAAAGCCGTAAGGCCTACACAATATTGTACAGCGCAGTGGTAATCAACCGTTTCAACATTAAGACCCACCCATCTATTAAAGCCCCCTTGGCCACATTAGATGATCTTAAATAGCCAATTGCAGACCAATGGCCTGTCTCGATTTTAGATTCGCGTCCCAATCAAAAGCCTTCGCGGCTAAGAGGAACCCTGGTATAGTGCATGTAAGATAATCTAATACACATGAAACTAAATGATGTGTATTTTTCTGTATTAATCAGACACTGCATTCACAATGATATATAAATATATAACTTTTCTAAGGCTATTTCCCTTACTTCCAGTGAAGTGTTTCAACCTTTTCTATTCCAGTAGGACTGTCTCCCAGTGCACAAAGCAAGCTCCATAAAGACATGCTGGAAGAGTTCAGTGTGGAAGAACTTGACCGGCCACACAGAGCCCTGACCTCAACCCCATCCAGCACCTTTGGGATGAACTGGAACTGAGATTGTGATCCAGACCTACTTGTCCAACATCAGTGTCTGACCTCATAAATGCTACAGAATGAATGGAGACAAAAGAATCTGGTGGAAATTCTTCAAGAAGAAGGGGGACCAACTCCATATTAAATTCCATATTAAACTCCAGATGACTTACTTAACTAACTTACAACTTACTTAGATTAAAGTATATGCATTAATGTCCCTGTTACTGTAATTGCATCCCAATACTCAATACTTTCGCACATATAATGGATGGTAACATTGGATAGTAACATTTATAATTAAAAAATCTCACATTTGTGATCTTTTAAGCATTGATAGCACAAATATTTATTTTATGTTCATTTAGCATTTGATCACCCATTGCTGTCCCACGCAGCGATTTGTTTACTCTTCATATCAATGATGGAATGGATTCAAAAGTTTTGTAGGTCATCAGGTTAATACTTTATTTGTATGGTTGTAGCATGGACAGAGGGAGACAGGAGAACTAGAGCAAAGAAATAAAGAAAAACAAAAACAGGACAAAATATAGATCGCAGGCTTGATTTGGCAATTGTCTCGACAGGCCTTTGTATCTGATGGTCACAAAAGTCAACAAGAAACAACTAAAACCTCTCGAATATCTCAGGAAACCTGGCCAAATATGTTAAACCTCTAAAACAATGGCACATTTTGTAACTTTACATTTTCACAATACGAGACAAGTCAGTCACATGCCTACAACTATGACCAGCCGCGGGACACACGCCACCACGCAGTCGGGCCTCCGAGAGCCTGAGGGTCGCTTCTGTGCGCCTTGTTGTCGTTTACTGGTCAAAAAGAGCTCTAAAGTAACAATGTTTCATGCATGTGACCCTTGATGTGTCGGACTACTTAAAATGGTTTCACTGTTGTTTTCTGGACGGTGCCCTAAAGAGACTCAGCGGCCAACGTTTAAAGAGCCTCCTGGACGTGAATCTAGCTGTTGTGACTCGGTTCAGCCTGTTTCCGTGTACAGTGTGTTGTGGCCTGCAGGTGACGGGACTGGGTTCCTGATGAGTGACACATTTTGGTTTATTAATCACGAATTTGGTTCGGCGCTTAATCTTGAACGAATACTGGGTCTTGGTTTGCAAGGGCTGGTTTTAAGAGATTCGTTTGACGTGATGTATGCTGTTATTAGGGGCTAGTTAATACTGATTTAGAATTGGTAAGATATTTGGGTGATACTTGAGCTGAAATATGAGTATCACAAATTCTGAGATTGAAAAATAATACATCTAACAATTCTAAACCTCAAAATAAACCTTTATCAGATTTTGGATCTCGAGACCTGCTGTGTATGTATATGCTACCAGTCAAAAGTTTGGACATCTTCTCATTCATTTTTTTCTTTGTTTTTATTTTCTACATTGTAGATTAGTATTGGACACAGACAAAATGGTGAAGGAACACATTATGTTAGAGTTAAACCAGAATCTGTTCTTTAATAAGGGAATGATGGACTGTTTTTTTTACTTAGTTAGGTGGTTCTTGCCATAATGTGTAGCAGAACCGTAGTGGAACAGGATCACTAACTGTGGACCAACCCGAACTGATGATCCCAAACACATTATGAAGGAGAGAAACTCCTGTTAATTAAACACCATTCCAGGTCGATACCAAAAGTGGGCAAAGCTGTCATCAGAGCAACAGGTGATGTTTTCAATATTAATCTACAATGTAGCCGATAATAAACACAAAGGGAATCGGTGTGTCTAAACTTTTGACTGGTAGTATATATATATATATACACACACACACATATATATATATAAATTGAGTTGATTTGATTGGCTTAGACTTGTCTGTAGGTACAGATGAGTGAACTGTGTGGCAGAAGACTAGAAATAAGTTTGAAAGGGGGATCCAAATCTGAGCACTGGTTTGGTGTCGAGCCACAAAGGATACGGTACATGTTTTGGTTTTTCTTTTTTTTCACATGCACACACACATACAACCACTCAAACACCCCACCCCCTAACACACACACACACACACACATGCACGCACTACATGAAAGGCTTGTACCTACACCCGAGTAAAGCAACACATTTTAGCATTGTTTTCACCCTCTGGAAGTGAACAGTGCTGCGGCTTCGTTGCACAGTTTCAAACAGACTGACTTCAAAAGGGGAGGATGGGATGTTTTGGGAAGGGAAGTAGGGGGGGTTTCTGGAATCGGACAGCTTGCGCTGTGATTGAGGAGAAGAAACGAACCAGCCGGGGGCTCCTCTCTCTTTTATTTTCTTTCTTTTGTTTTTTGGTTTCATGTTTTTACGATGATCGAACAAAACGACCGCTCACTGGAAAAAAAGACTCATCTGAAAAAAGAAAAAGAAAAAAAAAAAAAGTCGGCAGATAGTATTTGGAGCGTACCAGCATAGAGAAAAAAACCCCAAAAAAACGAAAAACGTGAGAAAGTTATGACAACACCGTTATGACAAGACCGAAGAAGCAAGTGTTTCTCATGCGTTATGATTATATTGAATCCAAGTTCCTAGACAATGTCTCTAAGACTACTGTATATATGTGAATACGTCATAGCGGCTCGTTTATTACGTTATTTTTTTTTTTTTCGCGCGGCAGAAAACAGAATTCGTCTACGTTTGTTGTTGTTGTTGGTTTTTTTTGTTGTTTTTTTGTTAGTTTTTTTTCTTAACCTCATGACTAAAATTACATTCATGTTCACGTGTACTTGAAAAAGACAGTCATCTTCAAGCACCGTCCTTGTCTCTCTATCAAAAAGGGAAAACAAAATATGTCAAATAAACAAATAATATTGTTTAAAAAGATACATAAAAAAACAACAGGAAATTCCTAAGGAGTGTTCCAAACCAGAGCACTCCAGCAATTTTTTTTTCTTTTTTGTCCTAAGCATTACAGCTTAGACCCTGTGCGAGCGTCAGGAGTGGCTGACGTCATCCTTTGCTGTTCCATGCACTGCGGAGGAGACATGGAGAGAGAGAGGGAGGGAGAGAGAGAGAGAGAGTTGGCTGGCCAAAAGAACCCTCTGCTCGCACGTAACAGGCTTTTTAAGATCACCGTTGTCTGAAACGCCATTCGCCAGCTGCTCTGCTGGACCATTATTTTCTCTGACTTTATAATGGAAGCTCTACAGGCAATATCACACTCACACACTCATCCCCCCCCTCTCTCTCTCTTCCCCACACACTCAGACACACACAATCATGGTACGAAATGCTCCCTCTTTCTCTCAGATCTCAGTAAAGTGAATGGAGTGTCTTTGGTGGACACCAGGGGGCGCTGGGGAGGAGAAGGCCACTAAACATTAAGTCGAACTTATTCTCTTTACTGGAAGAGACCTTAAGATGATTGACGGGAGAACTGGAAGTACACACACACACACACACACACACACACACATATTTCGTCCAGTTCCTCAATTGATCCTCCGAGCAGTTGATCCTGCAAACTTCTAAATACCAGACGATAAAATGTGTCCTTCTGTACATGAAGAGTCACAGAGCTCCGCCTTATAGTCCTAGTTAATTAAAAATTACATATTAACAAGCTCCGTACAAAAACGGCGTGAAGTTAAGCTATCGACTCGCTAAGTTATGACCCACGAAGGAAGGAAGAACTTCATCTACTTTTATTTATTTTCTACTTGCTGATCTACGAAGGTCGGAAAAGCCTGTCAAGGAATGATGCTCATATACTTGAAATCCCCAAAGGAACCGATAAAGGCTGATTTTAGCAACTGTGCATGCACACGCCACTCTCAGCATATCTTTCTCTCTCTCTCTCTCTCTCTCTCACACACACACACACGCACACATTTGCTGAAACTCACATAAAAGCCTGTACTGAAAAATACACGTAACAGAACCTACGGTTACATAATGTCATAAGAGGACACCTATCCCAAAACCTCCACATGCATGACAGGAGTTTAAAACACACACATACACACACACACACACACACACACACACACACACACCCACACACACACACACATACACATACACAAACACACACACTCTCACTCATGAAACTGCTCGTAAGCTATCATCTTCCTTCACTGAGTTGAGAAGTGTGTTGAGCCTTTTGAGGTCTACCTTTCTACTCGAAATCAAAAGCTCAGCCCCCTCCCTTATATTATTACTATCAGCGGTAGATTGATATTATTAACACCATAATTATTGGTATACTGTCACTAGTGGGAAGCAGAATTCACTATTTCTTTTTTTTTCTATTTTCTAGAAACACCACACCCTGTTAGCTTTTATTATTGGTTATACCTATTGTCACAAAAAAAATTGAGGACGGATAACCAAGCTCTAACTCTCCTAAAGAGGGAGAGGAGTGGCGTGTCAGAGGTTTGTTTTGCCGAGCGGAAGAGGGAAGATATCAGACTTTTAAGATCGCCACCTTCCCCCGCCGTTCCTTCGGGCATACCTCCAAGGCACCTCTCCATCACTTCACTAAAGTTGAGGCCTACATATATACCTATGTTTTTGCTACTTTACAAAAGAAAGGAAAGGTCTGTGCAAGTAGTTCAGTTACCAAACAGAGCAAAGGAGCAATAAAATATCTTCCATCCAAGGCCTGGTCCTCTTTTAAGGTGTACAGTATTCCTTCACTGCTGCCACCGCCCCCATCAACTCATGGGTTTCCACTGTCACGCTTTGTGCTACTGCTACTGCTGTTGTTGTATAGGCTGGGGTTCACCACTAAAGGGTGGGGCACTGTTCCTGTGAAAGGGGCACCTGCTGCAGCATAATTGAAGAGGGTGGGCAAGAAAGGCAAAGGCTCTACTTTGTCCCCTGATGCCATCATATTTAGAGCCATGGGCAGAGCTGCAAGGCTGTATGGGTATGGTAGTAGCTGTGGGCCGTAGAGTAGATGATAGGGATCTGGGTAAAAGGGCAGTTTGCTCGAGTCAGTATGGGGTACCATCTTCCCCAGTGCCCCAAAGGATAGGGGTCCAGGAGGGTAGGACATCAGGATCTGTTCCTCCTGTTTCTTGCTGGAACAGTACCCCCCTGGAAGGATCAAGGGAAGTGCAAACTCCTGAACAGGATAGTCGGATTCCCTGCAGGGATCTCTCACTGCTGAAGAGGTGCTGTCCTTTGTCTCTGGCTCTGAATGGGGTACTTGGGGATGCAGCATGCTGCGGGAAGAGGGGTGCTCACTGGCCAAACCTGAACTTGTTGCAAGTACAGGTCTTTGTTTCTCAGCACGGTGCATGCCTTGGTGCGAGTGGTTTGGCTCTAAATGTGGCCGCAACTGCAGGTTTAAGGGGCTTGGAGAGTGACGAGGGGACTGTGAGTGCCTTTGAGAAGGTCTTTTTTGAGTGGTTTGAATGACAGAGCATGTGGGTGAGGGCACAGGACTCAGCGGCTCCTCTTTGGGTACGATGAGTGTCACCTCCTCATCTGTGGATCGCCTTTTGTTGATGGTATATTGGTGTGCAGTTTGCTGGGCAAGCTCCCTCTCCCTTGCTAGTATAGTTTGCATGGTCAAGTCCTCTGCCTGGCTGCTGTAGGCAGCTCTGGGCATAGCAAAGACCCTTAGATCTTGAGCTTCCTGTGAATTATTTAAATGATCACTAGTGTGAACATCCCCGTGTCTCTGTGTATCTGTTTCAGCCTCTTGTTCCAAAATGCTACCCCTGACTGATGATTGCAGTGCCATGGATACAGGTGGGTCTGGCTCTGTTCTAAACTTTGGTGCCGTGTGCATTTGATGGTCTGGGTTTAGTTTATCAGTAGGTGTCCGGCTTCTTTTCCTCTGGTCATGTGCATCCAGACTCCGTTTCTCAGGGGTTCGGAAGTCAAGGCATTCTGCTCCATTCATGACTAGCACACTGGGGAGACTAGGCGAAATGACTTTTGACCTTTCCAGTATAGGACTAGCTGGGGGTGATACAGTACACCGCTGTGGACTGTGGATTTTGTCCAAAGTCGCTTGTTTTGCACAGTCACTGGCACCTCCTTTTTGGTGCTCAACATTGCCTTTACCCCCCTGATCTGTTTGTTGAGAATCTGATTTGGGATAGTTTATAACGGGTATAGGCCATGCATGCTCTCCTGAAACATCCATATCCTTTCTCTGATCTTTGTCAGTCTCTGGAGTCAAAGAATTGTGACTTTGCACACCCTGCATTTGCTGCATGCTGTCTGTAGAACTGCCAAGCTCATGTCTCTTCAGGTGGCAGTTCAGTGCCGCGGCTGTCTTACATACTTTATCACACTGTGAGCAGGTATATCTAGTCAAAGGCCTTCTTCCCAAGCGAGCTGGACTTCCCTTTTCCAAGATCCTTCTGTTCGCAACGTACCCAACCTCGCCTAGTTCCATTGCATTTTCCTTGCTTGATGACTGTGAATTGCACGAAGCAGAGGTAGACAGAGGTTTGTTTTTTGGGTGATTGGTTCTCTGGTGCTCCTCTAACTTGGTCTGAGAGGGGAATGGAGCTCTGCAAAGCATACACACAAACTCAAACAGATGAGTCAGTTCGTGTTTATCTCGCTTCCTAGAGCTGGAGAACCATCGGCCGCAAGACCCACATTCAGAGGCCTGGTCCCCAGACCACCGCTGTTTAATGTTGGAGGAAGCCGTGTACTGAGTATTCCGTGTAGACTGTGATGAAGCTGCTGAAACAGGGCTGTCTTGCTTTCCAAGAGACTCCTTCTCCTCTTCCTTCTGTTCAGTTGGAGAAGGAGCCAAAAGAAATTGCGCATCGTCTTTGACCTCCTTTTGGTGAATCAATTCTTTCTCCTTCTCCTCGTTTGTATCCTCTTTTCCTTCCTCCTGTCCATCATCAGCCTCTTTGTTTACATGATTCATAAGCCTCTCCGCCCTCTTCATCAATCTCAGTGATCGTTTGTAGTGCATTTTGCGTTGCCAGCTCTTGGTCTTTTGCATATGCAGGGTCTTTCGCTTGGGCTTATATGAATAGTAAGGTCTCCACAGGTTGTCTTCTCCATCATGGTTGTTCCTGTCCTCTCTAACTTCCTGTCGGAAGAAATATTTCCTCACCTTTCCTGGCAGTCTAGAGTTTTTCCATTTGCGCTCCTCCTCCCTTCCTTCCTGGCTAGATCTGCGGTGACTGTGGTGTTTGCGGTGGTGGTGATGGGCGTGCCGCTGCTCTCTCTGGTCTTCATGGGGAAGGTTGTTCTTTTTGGCTTTACTTAGGCTTGGACTTTTGTCTCTCATGAGATCTGTCTCAGAGATACTCCTTTTGACTATAGCCTCCTCCCCTATACGCACAGTGATCTGACACAGAGGCCCACTCCCTTTCACCTCTGAGTCCACAGATATGGGCACTGCCTTGCTTAACTCACTCTTGCTATGAGATTTGCGACCCTTACGCAACGTCTCTGTTGGTTGTTGGATTTTCGTGACTCCTGCATTTGAGGTCCCTGCATCCCACCTACTGTGGGCATGTGTGTGTTCTTTCTGACCATGCTTTTTAATTAGCTTTTGTGAAGACTTAGCCGTGGTCTGATTGCTCTCAGGGGAGCTCTTTCCATCCCCAGAGGGAACCTTATTTCTTTGCACAATAACAGAGGATGGGAGTGCTGTGCTGTGCATGATGACAGAGGGTTTGTTGTGTCCAAACGTTATGACAGAAGAAACAGCTGCCTCTGAGCCCTTAAGAGTTTTGGCTTTCGCACTGCTGTTTCCCGATAGACGTTCGTCCGACCTTTCTTTCTCATCAACCTCTGCAAGCGTTTCTGTGTGGAGCGTGGGCAGCTTCTTGCTCTGTTCTGTACCCATTTTGATTAGGAATCTGTCAGGATCAGGCTTAATGTCTTGAGAATGAAGATCTTTAAGGAAGGACTCCAAATTGGTGTCTAGATTTGGAGGGAGGCTGCAGTCCAGAGGCAAAGGAACGTTAACTGATGAGTCAGCCTTGAGTAATCCTTCAGCCAACGCATGACTGTATGTCTTATACGGTCGTTTCTGAGAGCGCATTGGAAGTAGCCGGTAGAGTTTGAGGGCATTCACCTTCTGCTTATAGCCCCCGTTGGCCGTCTTCTCACTTGAGATAAGGCCAGGGCTGATGCCATGGAAGGCCTTCTGGTGTGTTTTGAGGTTGTAATAAGTAGGGAAGGCCTCCCAGCAAAATATACACTGGTATCGCCTTTCACCAGTGTGCCACACCTCATGTTTGGTGCGGTATTCTGCAAGAGCAAAAACCTTGTCACAGTAGTGGCAGGGGTACTTCCGACGCCATGAGTGCACGTTAGAGTGGCGTTTGAGGCTCGACAGGGTCATATAGGAACGTTCACACACTGAGCAGAAGTAAATGATATGTCCATCAACAACTTTCACGAAGTGATCCTCGTCCCTCAGGCCATCGTCGTGAGCCAGTTCTCCAGCCTCAGGTCCATTGAGGCCACGTCCCTTCTTTGCAGGTCGGCCAGGCCCTGTCTCTTGCCCGAGCTGCTCTGGCTCTGCAGCTTTGCCTGTTTTCTCCACCTCCCCCTCCTCCAAAGGTTCCTGTTTGGGTTGGATGGGGAAAGTTGGCAATGCTTGCCGACAGGTGGCCTCGTGGGACTGGAGTCTTTTATTATGGATGAAGGCTTTGCCACAGTGGCGGCAGCTGAGGACCCGTCCCCCCCGATGGAGGCGCATGTGAACGGTGAGGGACGAGGCAGTACTGAACAGACGGTGGCACACCCCACACAGCAGCTCTGGTTTTGGCACTGCCCGATAGGAGTCATGAAAAGGAGGAGGAGGGAGGGTCAGGGGAGAGACAGAAGACGGAGAAAGAGGAGGAGGGCTTGACGAAGACGATGGTGGGTTAATGCTGGGCAGAGGGAGACTTAGTTCGACATGTAGACTGTTTCCTTTCCGTTTCTTTCCTTTCGAACTTTCGTGGTCCTTTGTCAGCTGACCTTGGAAGGCTCTTGCACTCAGGTTGAATAAGATATGTGCCGTCTCTGTTGTTGAGTGTTCTGGGTAGTCATTAGGGAGACCAGCTCCAGATGTCTCTCTTGAGTAGTCCATTTTAGCAGATGTGTGCAAGGCAGATGTTGGAAAGTGGGGACCACTACCGGCCACTGAAAAGGACAAAGTAGGTTTGCAGTTCTTACTGACAGGTGCAGTCAAATCAATGGGATCAGTGGAGGAGGAAGAGCAAGACAGGCCATCCAGTTTTGACGCTTTAGACAAGTGCTTGTCTCTGAGAGCTTCCTCTTTCCATGCTGTGCCATCAGTAGCATCTATGTCTGATGGAGAGGGTGGGGAGTGAATCAGGGGACAGTGCTTTTGTGCAGCATAACCAGGCAGTCCAGTGCTGATGGGAAAACTGAGAGATATCCTCGTCGTTTTGGCGCCATCCACTTCGTCTGTCCCCTCTCCCATTCTGTCTCCTCTCATCTGTTTATTCCTGTGTTTCATTTGAAGTCCTCTGACGCGTGCTTTGAGACTGTGGTCCGCCTCTAACAGGCTCTGAAGGAAGCAACAGGTGTAGATGCCGTTCAGAAATGTCACAAACACTGAACAGAATGCAGTAAACACTAGAACTGTGTCCGCTACTGGAACAGGAGGCTGAGGGGCATGCAGAGGAGAGCCAGGTGGAGAAGACTTCAACTCATGGACCAGGATGTTGTAGGCGGGGATGATTCTGAGATGGATGTAGAACTGTATCTTCTGACAGATTGGAATGGCTCCTGTCAGGCAATGTTTGTTTAGCTCCAAGAATGCAGTGCTGGTGTGGAGGGGGTTCCAGCCGTCCATGTCGGACACCATAACCCCACCCCTAAACCTGAAAAAAAAACAGAAAAACATTAATCTTCTAAACCTTTATGTGCTTAATGCATAACTGAGTAGATGCGTAGGATCATCTCAGCTTTGTAAGGTTTCACAATGTATCGTATGTTAACTGTCTCTGCAGTACTGATCACAGAAGGCTGCAATATGCAAATGAGCCTCTAACCAATCACACTGTTTCCGAGAGGGTGACCAATCACAGCTCCCAGTGAGTCTGGTGCTCTGATGAATCGAGGTCATCATGGAATCGATCAAAAGTCTATATTTTCCTTCTATGTAGTTTTCCCTGATGTACATTTGATGGGTCTGTGTACCAAAAGTATTTCATTAGTATTTCGTAATAATACTTCATTAAACAGGCTGTTTTTCTCATTGTATTTTTAAGGCTGATGTAAATAACTGATCTCTTTTCTGATTGGCTGCCCCCATTGCAGCTTATCCAACAAGACTGTCTGGGGCTGAAACGCTCCTTAGAACTTTAGCATGAATGGGCGGCGCTAAACTGGTGTAGGCTGAATATGGAGACAAATGGGTTTTGTGACATCGCAAAAACTGATAGCTGGGTTGTTTTGCAGGTTAGATTCCATGCATGGCCTGTGTGGACAGGGCAGCAAATATTTACAACACTTTAATTATTTTTAATTCCAGAAAAGTGATGATGTGGGCCCTTTATTATATTAAAACGCATCACAATTATATGCAGCAATACCATCGCAATACTGATATTCTGTCTGTATGTGTAAACTACAGCATGTCTGCAAACTACAGCATGTCTGCAAAATCACACAGTACATTTATCACCTATGGCCTGAAACACCCGTATAGAAAACTGGCTTCTAACATCTTGATGGCAGCAAAACAACCAGACAACTGGTTTCAGGCGTCCCTGTTTCAAGCTCCAGCATGACCAAACTGGAAAGAATCTTGGCAATCAATCCCACAGTGTCACAGCGTTCCCTTCACCTAACAGAACGCAGTTAGAACTTAGTCCCTCCCCCAAAGAGCTGATCTTATATTACAAATTTTTACATCTAACTATACTATATAGCAAGAAATAATAAAAAGGCTACATTAATAAATGTTTGTTTTTAATTGACACGTTTCTATTAGTAAAGCTTTATTAACAGAAGTGTGTTTCTATTGATAAGGCTACATTAATAGATGTTTGCTTTTATTGATAATGCTTTATTAATAGATGTGTTTCTATTAGTATAGCTATATTAACATAATTCTATTGATAAGGCTATGTTGATATTTTTTTATGAATGAGTCTATATTAATAGATGTTAAGACTGTATTATTACGTGTGCTTTTATTAAAATGGTTATCTTAATAGATATCTCTTTCTATTGATGAGGCTATATTGATAGACATATGTTTCTATTGATACTGCTATATTGATAGATTTGTGTTTCTATTCATACGGCTATATTGATGGATGTGTGTTTGTTATTGATGAGGCTATAATGATAGATGTTTTTTCCGGGTGGAGTAGGGGTGGGGGTTTGACCGAACATCTAATCCGAGGTGGAGAAGTGATGTTCCGTGAGATGAGTTACGCGTGTATTTTTATCTGCACTTCTGAGATTTCCTGATAGCTGTCCGTGCTCGTCATGAATGCTTTTTGTTTGCATGCTGAATTTTCTCATCTTTCCTTTTAAACGAGAATATACTTTAAGTGGCTGTGATTTTGCGACGCGAGAAAATTTCCCAGTCATGGTTTTCTGCCTGCGTTTCAGGCAGGCAGGCAGGCAGGCAGGCCTCTGTAAAATTCCACAAGCAGCCCTGAACACACTGAAACTAGGTCAGCACTGTTATTGCAGAGAGCGCGAGCGAGAGAGAAAGAAAGAGAGAGCAAGGGAGAGAGAAAGAGAGTGAGAGAGACACAGAGAGAGAGACAGGCCAGAGACAAGAGCAACCAAATACACACATGAAGACACACACACACACACAGCTTTAACAGGGACAAACACACACACACTCTCACACTCCCTCCCACAGCCGTGCACACACCTAGCACATTTGCAAGACTGCAGGCCGCGTCCGGACGGGTTTGGCTGTAAACAAGTCAGTTGACAGGTAGCTTCGCAAGTGCGGCCGCCGAGAGCACGCAAAGGAAACTGGGCCGTAATTACAGACCTTACATAACATAGACATATAGGAAGTGCATGATAGGAGAGATCACAAGCGTCCAGGCTGAACACGAACACTGTTTATTGTGGTTGAAATATATGAGAAAGGAGACGGCCTGTCTTGCACCTGTTCCAGGGGGCGTAAACAAATATGGCTTATAGGGTCAGAATTTCATGGTTTGTCTCTCTCTCTCTCTCTCTCCCTCTCTCCCTCCTCTTTGTGCGTGACGCACACTGCCTCTCAACAAGCAGTCCCCAGCTCGAGAGGCTGGCCAAGCGTGACAGGGTCTTTACCGCCCCCCCCCAAAAAAAACCCCAGCAGCTCCCCTTCTACTCAAACATGCGACTGCCTGAAAGAGTTCAAGTGACTAATATTCAAGGGACTGTACCACAGAACCAAAAATTAAAAATGCAGCCATAAAGCGGTAAATTAATGCTCCCCTCTGTGCATGAGCTCTGTTTCATTATACATGCCTTAAACAAGAAGGGTCCACTCGCTGCATGCAGGCTGTGCTGATGACACACAGGACGAAACTTTTGGAAGGTGTGAGTGGGAGCGGGTGCCAGGAAGGGGCCGGCCAGGAAGGCTGCGGGTGTCCATGCGGAGTGACCGGAGCTGAGCGGGGAGAGCCGGGCCAGGCCGGGTCGTGAAAAGAGGGCTGTCGCTGGATACTGAACTCTGCACAACCCCCCGGCCAAAAAAACCCGAAGCGGCCGGCCAGAGGAACGGGGAGGGGAGATCGGCTGGAGGGACGGGGCGGTTATACGGGGGAGAGGAAGGGGCAGTGGGGCGTTCGGAGGGGCTTTAGAGGTTCTGCTGCTTCCCAGTACTATCCTTCGTCAGTCCACACTGTTTTACACACACACACACACACACACACACACACACACACACACACACACACACACACCCTTTTCTCTGCA
>JBBPDE010000107.1:36260901-36275590 GCA_037974605.1 Nannopetersius ansorgii
CTCTATTCTATTACTGTTTCAGTATTCTAATATACTCTATTCTATTACTGTTTCAGTATTCTAATATACTCTATTCTATTACTGTTTCAGTATTCTAATATACTCTATTCTATTACTGTTTCAGTATTCTAATATACTCTATTCTATTACTGTTTCAGTATTCTAATATACTCTATTCTCTTACTCTGTTCAGCATTCTAATATACTCTATTCTTTACTCTGTTTCTGTAATCTAATATACTCTATTCTCTTACTCTGTTCAGTATTCTAATATATTCTATTCTCTTACTCTGTTCAGTATTCTAATATACTCTATTCTCTTACTCTGTTCAGTATTCTAATATACTCTATTCTCTTACTCTCTGTATTTTAATATACTCTATTCTCTTATTGTTTCTGTATTCTAATATACTTTATTCTCTTACTTGATTTCTGTATTCTAATATACTCTATTCTTTACTCTATTTCTGTATTCTAATGTACTCTATTCTCTTACTCTGTGTATTCTAATATACTTTATTATCTTACTTGATTTCTGTATTCTAATATACTCTATTCTTTACTTGATTTCTGTATTCTAATATACTCTATTCTTTACTCTATTTCTGTACCACAATATACTCTATTCTTTACTTGATTTCTGTATTCTAATATACTCTATTCTTTACTCTATTTCTGTACCACAATATACTCTATTCTCTTACTCTGTGTATTCTAATATACTCTATTCTCTTATTGTTTCAGTATTCTAATATACTCTATTCTCTGTTTCTGTATTCTAATATACTCTATTCTCTTACTGTTTCAGTATTCTAATATACTCTATTCTCTGTTTCTGTTTCGTTATTCTAATATATTGTGTTCTTTTACTCTGTGTATTCTAATATACTCTATTCTCTTACTCTGTTTCTGTATCCTAATATACTCTATTCTATTACTCTTTTTCTGTATTCTAATATATTCTGTTCTCTTACTCTGTTTCTGTATTCTAATATACTCTACTCTCTTACTCTGTTTCTGTATTCTAATATACTCTATTCTCTTACTCTGTTTCTGTATTCTAATATTATTAGAATACAGAAACAGTGTAATATTATTCTGTGTTATTATTTTTACATACTCTAATACATCCTATTGTATATATACTTTATACTCTAACATACTCTCTTGTTCTATTTGATACAATAATATTCGGTTACTCTATTCTATACTCTTAACATACTCAACTGACTTTACTTCTGTACTCTAAGATACTCTATTGTATAACTATTATATTCTGTGACATACTCTTACTCTATAATAGACGATTTCTATTCTGTTACTTTATTTTGTACTTGAATATACTTTATACTATTACTCTATTCAATTGCTCTACGTATTATTTTCTATTGCTCTGTTTTATACTCAACATATATTTTTACTCCTCTCTAACATACACTATTCTGTACTCTAATAGACTCTGTTCTATTACTTTATTCTGTACTCTTAACAGACCCAAAGTGTGCAAATATAATACAATTAATACATCAATTAATAATTTGTAATGTTTATTTAAACATTTTTTCTATATATTACTGAATTTATTGTAATTATATTGGACATTTACAGCTCATTTCATAACACATAACGCACTTGTATAACTGTGACAAATGAAGAATCTTCCATAACAGAATTAATATTAATAGAGTTGCATTCAAAAGAAGTGAAATTTGAGGGTTATATTTGAGGGTTATAATAGTGAGGGTTATATTATGGTTATGTTCCGTTATAAGATTAGATTATATAAGAGTTACATGACGTGATAGTCCCCACTATAAAGTCTTCTCAAGTTCATGCACAGCTCCACCTGCAGTTTAGGGTTAACCTGGCTTAAGGCTGGAGGTCCCAGAGACACGCAGCAGGACCGTATTAGTGGAAACGAGGAGGCCGGACGCGTCAAAACAAACCGCACACTAAAACGTGTACATGCAGCCCTAAAAGACAAACAAACAAACAAAGTTTCATTTTAAAGAAACCACATCCGGCGAGCCGCTCTGATCTCCGTCACCACGATCCCGAGTCTCAGGACCTTCGGGAACATTTCAGACAAGCTTCACACGACAACAACACACAGATGATGTTGGTTAAAGTCGCCGCACGGATGCACGACGCGGAGCCACAGAGGCGACAGGCGTATATTTAGAGTCGGATTTGTACGTTACAGAAACAAAACTTCCATAATTTACACAGTAATTTCCATAACATCTATATAAGTGTTGCAAAGCTGCATTTTTCTCACTAAACTGTGTGTCTTTAAGAAAATAAAAAATGTCAGAGCGACTCATCGGCCCTGAAAAAAGAACTGCGTGGTTTAGCCACGAGAGGAGAGGATAAGGGAGGCAGGCCTTGTTTAGTACCACACACACACACACACACACACACACACACACACACACACACACTCACTCACACATACACACAAACAGGACTAACACTCTCGTTTCTGATGTCCACGCAGAGCCAAAACAACACTGGTATGACCGTGGGGTGGAGAAGTGCACGGAGCAGGAAGAAGAGAAGAAGGAGAAACAGAAGAGAAGAGAAAGAGAAAAAGAGCCCCTCTCCCTCGCTCCGTTTCTCCGTTTCTCCGCCAGGCAAGCACACAACGAGACAACGTACCTCGGAAAACCTCCTGCTGCATCTCTGCTGCGATGTGTTCTCTCTCTCTCTCTCTCTCTCTCTCTCTCGCTCTCCCCCTTTCTCTCCCTCCCTCGTCCTGTGTGTGCTTGTCTGCGTGTGTGTGTGAGAGTGTGTGTGTGAGAGAGAGAGCACAGCACAGGCAGGGAGAGGCGCACACACAAACACACACACACGCAGGCAGGACTGTGTAGAGACAGAGGGCAGGAACGACTCTCACACTCTGCCCCCCCCCTCGTCTCTCTCCCTCTCTCCCTCTCTCCTGCTCTCCTTCTCTCGCCCGCCCGCCTCTCTCTCTCTCTCTCTGTCCTGTTCCCTTTTTCCTTCCTCTCGCACTTCGGACACACGGTTTTCGGCCGTTTTCTCGTTTCCACCCCCCCTCCACCCCACACACACACACACACACACACACACACACACACACACACACCTCACACACACTCTCAAAAACTACCCCCGACCCACACACCCCTCTTCTACCCTCATTTTAATTCCAATCCCTCTTTTTTTCATATTGGGAACTATTGTTCTTTACAAACAAACACACATGCACAGTACACACTGTACACACAGAGCCTGGTGATAGCGAGGGAGGGAGGGAGGGAGAGAGAGAGAGAGAGGGAGAGAGAGAGAGAGAGAGAGAGAGACAGAGAGAGAGAGAGAATGAGCGAGGGAGAGGACGCCATTTAAGCAGTTTGTTACGAGCACTGCCAGTCCCCAAAATGGCTGAAAACAAACAGGAGCCATGCCAACAGGAGGAAAAAAACCCAGGCACTGAAAGAGACAAGGGGAAGGAGATAAAGAGCGAAGGAGTGGAGAGAGAGAGCGAAAGAGAGACGGAGAGAGAGAGAGAAGGGGAGAGAGAGAGAGAGAAGGAGAGAGAGAGAGACGGAGAGAGGGAGGAGTGAGAGGAGAGTACTTTGAAAGAGGTATAACTCTTAAACAAGTAGCTGAAAGGAAGGAAAGATCAAAGAGGAGGACACTGACATGCTCTTTGGTTTCCAGTTTCTTCTCTCTCTCTCTCTCTCTCTCTCTCTCTCGCTGTCTCTCTTTTTATTGCCCTCCATAAAGCGGTAGAGTTTGTGGTGCTTCCTGAAGAACCAACCACAGGTTCCTCAGGTCAGACCTCCTGATGGAGCACCAGGCTGCTTTCTGGTTCGTGAAGTTTCATGTCTCGCCGAGGCCGTCTAATGTGAGATAAAGACGAGGAGCATCCTCGAGGGAGGCTTCTGCAGGCTCTCCAAGCAGCTCGTTTTTTTTGGGGTGAAATTCTGTTTAATTTTTCAAAAGAGCGCCCACCCGTCTCCCCTCTGCCCCTCTCTTTATTCCTCCCTCTCTCCCTCCTTCTCTCCTATATTGTGTGCCAGGCCACTTGTCTCCATGGGAACTCGGTGTGGAACGGGTGGTTCCTTCTTATGATCTCGCCGGCTTTTAATGGAACTTTGTTGTCTAATTTTTTCTCATTTCCCACCCGGCATGTTTATCTCACAGCGCCGGACAAGCGTCCAGCGGCCGCCCGTGTGTTTTGGGGTTTAGCGCATGACCACGTCTGCACATGTGCCAGCGTTGTGTGCCCACAGCGTGAGAGAGGTTCACACAGCTTCACCGCAAAAGTCAGATGGAACTGGTGCCCAGGGCTCACTGGGCTCCAACTGGGCTCCAACTGGGCTCCCAGTTCGAAAACCCCCCTGGATCACATGAAGCCAAAGTCTACATTTCTCTCTTAGAACTCACTTTAGCTTGTTGTCATGGCTGTTACTTGCACAAATCTGCACAGTTATAATGTCATATTTACACACGTGTTTTACTGGTTATTGAATGTGAACATTTTGTCACATGCGAACGCGCCACAGCATCAAATTCTTCCTCTGCATTTACCTCATTTAACCAGCCAGGAAGACGGTCTTGGGATTTGAACCCACCACTTCCTGATCCCAGGTCAAACGCTCAAACCACGATGCCATACTTGCCTAGTCTTGGGTTCAAACCTCGCTCTAAATCTTTGGCCAGCTTGTGGCATGGTGGTTAGGGATTTGACCCTGTGATCAGAAAGGCCCTGGGTTTGAATCCCAAGTCTGTAAATGGCACCATGGAGGCATTGTCCCCACACACTGCTGGGTTAAATGCAGAGGACTCAAGCAGTTTCCTCTGGGATCAATAAAGTGTGTAAGATAAATAAAAGAATTAAAAAGGGTGTGATGTTTCCTCTGTAACACCCCTCTAGAGCAGCTGGATTTCAGCTGGAAATGATGCAGAAAAGTTGTTTCATCTGTGTGCTCTGTCATTTTAATCCAGCCAGAAGCAAATGTATTTCCCTCGTTCGTCATATTTATTTATTTTTTCACAGTTGGCCGGTGTAAATCATCTCCTGGTTCTGTAAACGTCGACAACAACTTGCACAAAGCCCCCCCCTTCCCATCCAGAGCCGATCAAAGGCCGTCTTAATACGACATATGGATCAGCGGACACTAACAAGCAAGCCACGGCCAGCTGAATCTCCACAGCAACAAAGAGCTCGGGACATCTGGAGACAACCGCACGCAGACTCCTGGTGAGTTTTTGGGGACGAAGGGAGTGCCGTGTCTGTGTGTGTGTGTGTGTGTGTGTGTGTGTGTGTGTGTGTGTAGAGGTGAACATAGGACTGCTGGATCCATTTCTGGTGGTAAGGTGTGACCATCCAACACTGAATACATAATTTGTCATCATTATTATTGTTATTATTGCTATTATCATTGTTGTTATTATTGTTATTATGATTATTATTGTTGTTGTTGTTGTAGTTATTATTATTGCAAGGCAGTACCACACAAAATATAGTCAGAAAACCTTTACAAAATTAAACTGAAAAAAAGCCTTGCTATGCTCCATATGTTCTATATAAACAGATTCCAGAACAGTTCATCCAAATGGGCAACATGCAAATTGCCAGTGAGCTTCACTAACAACCCTGACCCTGAGCTACTGTGGAGACGGCGATGGGCCTTCAGAAGTACCAACAACGTGCTGAAAGATGTCCAAAACACACCGAAAAGTGAACTATTGGTCACTGATCCGTAATCAGTGTCTTCGAACTCGTTTTCTCGTTTTCAGAATCTTAAACACAGCGTCAAAAAGGGGCTAAAAATACGCCTGGAGAGTGAAATATGCGAGAGAGAGAGAGAGAGAGAGAGAGAGAGAGAGAGAGAGAGAGAGAGAGAGAGAGAGAGAGAAGAGGTACGAAAGTAGAAGAGCGAAAAAGAGCGCGAGAGTTCGGAGAGGATGGGTGGAAAATCGGTAGGGAGGGGCGCCTGATGCGGAGGGGGGTGCTTTTTCCACTGCCAGGGTAAAAAGTGGCTAAATCAAATTAATTAGCTTCTTCATCTCACAGCCTTAACTCAGGCATGCTGTACCAGGAGAGAGAGAGAGAGAGAGACAGAGACAGAGAGAGAGAGAGAGAGAGCGAGAGAGAGAGAGAGAGAGAGAGAGGAGAATGTGTTTGTGTGCTGGTGGTTGAGATTTGATGGGGGGGGTAGTGGGGTGTGTGAATGCCTTGTTTTGAATGTGGTCTATTCACAGGAGGACGAGGCTCGGAGGGGAGAGCGAGAGGCGGCAGGCTGATAAGGAGGAAGGTTATTTTGCTCGTCTTCGTTGGTGAAAGAATGAGGAATGAGGGAGAGGAGGAAGGAGGGAGCGGAGGAATAGGGAAAGGAGAAAGGAGGGAGTGGAGGAAGATGGAGAGTAGGAAGGATGGAGGGAGAAGAGGAAGAGGGAGGGAGAAGAGGAAGAGGGAGGGAGAGGAGGAGGGGGAAAGAGACAGGAGGAAGGAGAGAGAGGAAAGAGGAGGAAGGAGAGAGCGGAGGAGAGAGAAGAAAAGAGATAGAGGAGGAAGGAGAGAGAGGAGGAGGAAGGAGGGAGAGTGCGAAGGAGAGAGTGGAGGAAAGAGGAGAAAGGAGGGAGAGGAGGGAGGAGGAAGTAGGGAGATGAGGAGGAAAATGTGAGAGGATGAAGGAGGGAGGGAGCAGGGGAATGAGGGAGGGAGAGAGAGGAGGAAGGAGGGAGGGGTGGAGAGGAGGAAGGAGAGAGGGCAAGGTGGGAGGAAGGGGAGGGAGGGAGAGGAGAAAGAGAGAGGAGGAGGGGGAGGGAGAGGAGGAAGGAGGGAGGTAGAGGAGGTGAGAGGGAGGGTGAGGAGGAGGGAGGGAGGCAGAGGAGGAGGGGGGAGAGGAGGCGGAGCTCCCTGTGTCGGGGCTGCATGTGATATTTCCTCCGAACGCGTCGCACTGTTTTCGGCGCATCACCAGCTCGGCCCTTTCCTTCCTGTCGTGCCTCTTTAAATAGATCAGTCTACCAGAAACAGCCGGAGAGAGAGAAAAACCGATCACATCAGGGAGAACCACACGGGAAGAAAGGAGAGAAGAAAGAAGGAGGAAAGAAAGAAAGAACAAAAGTGGCAGATGGTCAGAACTGTTTGGCAGATTTCCAATAAAACAGCAGCAAAATAAGGCAAGAGAGAGAGAGAGAAAGAAAGAGAAAGAGACAGACAGACAGAGAGAGAGACAGACAGACAGACAGAGAAAGAAAGAGAGAATTATATCATTAGAATTACATTTATATAATTATTGTATAATTATTGTATAATTCAAATGGTGAACATTCTTTTGCTAGTAAATTTATTAGTGAAGAATTCTCAGAATCAGAAAACATAATTATTGAGTAGATTGACTACACAGAGACACGAGAACAATCTAAAATATAAAGTCAAAATAAAACTCCAGAAAATACTCGCAGTTGAACATTTTTAGTAAATATTTAGTGACTAATGTTGAAAATCTGTGCAAAAACCTTTGACTGCTAGTGTATGAAATTATATATATATATACACATTTATTTTTTGCCCTTTTTAATATAAATGAAATAAATGTGACCTGTTGATCAGGCCTCCAGGGTTTAGCCCCCGATACAGTCTCTTTCAGAGAGTGAACTGATGTAGGATCAGCTGAAGCTTTTTTAAAAATGACTTTTTTATGTGTGAATTAAGATCAGCACTGTTACTCCAACTCAGTTTCTCCGTCGAGGCACGGCAGCTTTAAAGGACATTTTTAACTCTAAAACTGATTTTCATATTTTCATATTCATTTACCTACTTAGAAGTGGTCCCAGGTCTGCTTCATAAGTGAGGCATAACTTCATCAAAAGACACTTTAAGGACAAAGTTTAAAAAATCTGACTTTTACCCCAAAAAAGTGACACCATTTTTGTTGTGAAAACATTTAAATTGATTTGTATATTCATTTTAATAAATCCCACCTCCAGTTTATTGTTTTTAATGTGCCACTTTCTTGAATTTTATTTATTTATTTGCAGGATTATTCATTGAAGAAACAGCAGTCCTGACCAAATAAGATAAAAACCTTTATTAGTGCCACAAGTGGGAAGTTGGAAAAAAAATTAATTCCACAGAAAAGGCACTGAGTTCTGATTTTGGACCGCTCCATGGGAGCTAATGGCATCACCCAGAATTAAGGAGAATCCAGAATAATGTATTTTGGTCCTCCTAATCTGAACTGAACTCAGTTTAACATCAGTATGAGATTCTAAGCATTTTCTCCCACTTCTTAAATTCAGCTCCTGAGAAAGAGCTTCTCTAATCTCAGCCTGATCCCAGTTTAAGATATTTAGATCAAAACGCTTTTCTCTCACTGCTCTGATCTTGATTCAGCTCAGACGATCAAATCTTCAGAGCCACCAGAACAGTGGTCGGCAACCTTTAACACTCAAAGAGCCGTTTGGACACGGTTTCCTGAGAGAAAGAGACAGCACCAGGAGCCGCAAATCCTTTCTGAACTCTAAAATAAAGATAACACTGCATATACTGTTTTTACTTATATGCTGTGTACAAAAACTAGGCTAGTGGGTGCTTGTGAAATTTTATTTACTCATTTTGAAAACACAAAAAATTAAACACGTGTATTTTAGTGTTACAAGATCACAAATTTCGACCTACAGTTAAAATTCAAATTTCGACCTACAATTAAAAAAAAAGCCAATGGAGCTCACAGCTGACCGCATCAACTGACGTAATTTCCTCAGGCTCCGAATCAGAATTAGAATCGCGTCTATTGGCCAATTGAAGCAGCAGCTGCTCTGCAAGAGACATGTGGGTGTGGTGTAGGAACATGGACACACGTATCTTTGCATAGAATTGTTTTATACGGTTGTGGTTAAGAGACGCCATCGGCCGGAATCAAACGTCATTCACATACTTGCCGATTCTGACTCTGATTCTGAGGCCGACTCTGTACGGCGGGCTCTAGGTCCAAAATCCACTGGACCTTTGCTGTGTCCGCTGGCTGTAGCTGGCACTGATGTGTGCCGGCAGGCTGCAGGACTAAACGACAGAACTTGCTGCAGCAGCGTCGTATCAGGAAGCCCCAATTTGCTGCCATTCGAGTGTTGAATTATTATTTATTTTCCAAAGCCACAGGGAACATAAGGATGAAAGATCCGCGAGTTGCCGACCCCTGCACCAGAAGAAAACTCGGTTTCTTATAAATGAGTCAAATTTGTCTCAGTGATCAAATTCGAGTCTCGACTCACAAAGTCAAGAGTTTTGATCCATAATGTGTTAAAAAGAAGATACTTAGAACCGAGGACAACAGCAGGAGAAATCCTGTCTTCAGTTAATTTTCTCTTTAAGAGAAGATAAACCTTTATTAGTCCCACAAGTGGGACATTTGCTTGGTCATGGTAGAAAGTGGACAGTACAAAGTTAAGAGCATGAAAATTAAGAAAAACAATAGAATAAAATAAAATAGAATAAAGTACGATTCTAATCTCCAGATAAGATTTATTTCTGTGAGCAGAACCGATGATCGTCCGTGGGCATGAGTGTGGCCTCCTTCCTCAGCAAACCCTCCTTTCAGCTCAGCGGCACAAGGAGTTTGGAGGATCCCAGGTTTTATTGGTATAAAGTGAACACCTCTCTCCTGTCACACCACTTTCATTAACTGATTAATCAGATCAAGTGTGTTAAAGCTGGGAAACACAGAAATATGAGGCCTGGACTCTGGGTTAGAAACAACACACAGATGATGTTCAGTATGTGTGGAAAAACTCCTGCCCACCCAGTCCACAAAAGGAGAGAGAAAATCAAATATAAAACATTTAATAGTGGTTCAGGAGTTGGCCCTGCAGCCAGAAGGTTGAGTTTGAATCCCATGATTTCTAGTGGCACCACTGACGTTCCCTTGAGCAACGTACCACCTCACACACTGCTCCCCAGGTGCTGTTCCTTGCTGCCCACTGCTTCACTTGGTGAATGAGTTAAATGCAGAGAAGAATGTGTGTGTGTACTGTGGCATATTCACTTCACTAATGAAGTCGTCTGGCCTCCCTTCTATTATATCCTCCTGAGAACCTAAGAAAAAAGTGTCCTAGTTTCTTTATGTGATTTCCTCTATTTTGGCCTAAAGAAACACCTTGTTAAATTTGTTAAATTTACATCATGTCCACTGTAGAAGACAACAGGACGATTTCTGTGTGAAAATAGAACAAAATTTAGAAAATGTGACATTAACCCAAGAATACATTCAATTTGATCAAAACAGTAAAATTCTGTATCTCTTCTGTTGCTTGCAAGGACAACAAAACCTGTATTTAGTTCAACAGTGAATTATAAGTCCTAGAACATCCTCTGGATATTTTAGCTGTGATAGTCCTGTTTGGTTTTTTTTGGTTCTGCAGAGGAACATCTTGCATTTGGTGCTCCTCGTGTGCAACTTGCCACTGCAGTCCTTGTTCCAGCATGCAAACCCCTCACAGGACCATCACTGGAAAGCCCAGGATCTCCTCTACTGTACACTATAGGGCTTGATGGGGTCTCTCCAAATACTTAAGGAAGATACTGGCGAACAAAATGTCCAGCATAAAGGACATAAATGAATGGGGCGGTTCTCAGGAGGATACTGCATTGAAGACCAGGCCAGTGTAGCTTATAAGTAATAGAAGCTAATGAACTAGCACCCAATCGATTAACACCCCGTTAACGACTAAATTGTTTTTTCCTTTCCATCAACACCAGCTCTGTAGTTGCGACTCTAAAGATGCACAGCAGTCAGATCTTAGCTGGTTAACCACACGTGGGCTAAAGAGACAAGCTGTGGAAACGTGATGAGCGTCTAAAGTGTCACTTTAAGGCGCCATATAAGGCCTGTTTACTCCTTCAGAGACCCGACAAACACACGCATTGCTGTACCTTCTTCTGTTGCTGCATACAATTCAGCACAAAAGCCTTGAGCCACTCTTCACATTCTGCTCCCAGAGATCCAGACTTTCTTGTATGTTAATGTGTTACTGAGGAACAGTTCTCCAGGCTTCCTGAAGGACGACTCATTTCCTGTCCAGTGAATCTTTAACCTAAATGTCTACAGTTAGGGGTCAACTTTTACCTGTCTGCTACCAGGCCTGCTAATCGTGAAGATGGACTGAAATTATGAGCCATGTACTTGAGTTTAATTTAAATTACATTATTTTAACTGATGACCTGATAACTTCATATTTTTGTATTTGTGGTCATATTACATACAATACTGTCTGTTTAGGCTTTGATTTGTTCTGAGCGCACTGAACGCCCCCTACCGCCGTCCTGACTGGACCTCCTCCAGCTGCAGTGAGGTTGTGCTCCAGCAGGGGAGGCTGCAGGATTGGAACGCTTGTGTAACTGAGTTTACCTGTCTGCCACACGGTGGCGCTGCACATGCGACTTTAGACTAAACCCCCGTGCCTCTTCCCTAGTGGACAGAGTGACCCATGTGGCCTCAACCAGTCAAACAGTCCTGTTCATGTAATGCAGCACCATTCTGGAAAAAAGAGGACAAAGTCAGTTTCCAAACTTTTATTTTATTTTTGGGACACATGGGAGAAAGTACAAGAAAGTCGCAAGAAAGTACAAGAAAGCCATTTAAAAACACATTTTGTAAGGATATGCGTATTAAACTGCATCACACCAGGTCGAACTGATGCAGACACTGGCATTGGTACTCGGGTCACTAAAGCCTCCTCGGAATAAGGAGATATTTAAATGTGTTGGTTTTGTCACAAAAATAAAATACAAATCTATTATTGTAGTGAGTAAATGTTCCATTTGAAACAATACATGCAGACTTAACCTTTATAAACCGCTTAATGTCATCGCAATCATAATATGTAGCACTAAAAATGCAATACTGATATTTTATCCATATACAGCTCTAATCAAACCCAGAGTAGATGCACTCACTACTCAAAAAGTACTGGCATTTCTGTGCTGGAGGCATTATTTGATTAAGATGTCTTTTTAGATATAAGAGACATTAAAAAGCTTATTTAGTTTATAATTTAAACAAATAATATACTGACAATTCTGTGAAATATATTGAACTGGAAATGAACTCAAATTAGTTTTCAAATTTTGGGACCTCAGAAAACTGATTTGAATACAGGCTGTTTCTGTAGCCTATTTCCTATATGTGAACTGTATGGATGGGGGAGTTGATGTACCATTTGAAACAATATTTACAAACTAAGCATTTTTAATACCAGAAAAGTAATGATTTGACGCTTTAGTCATGCCAATCGCAAAATCAAGTCAAGTAGATTTTTACTGTCATTTCTACCATATACACAGTAAAAATGAAACAACGTTCCTCCAGGACCAGCAACACAAGAGCAGAACAGAACACAACAGGACAGAACAAATGCAACAATAACACTAAACGAGACAGGACAATGTGTAGTGCAAAGTACAGTATTTGACCAGTACTGTAGTTTAGCAGCAGAGATGTGCAAGAGTGCAAATGTGCAAGAGAATGCAGGACATCAATAAATAAATGTGCAATTTAAAAACAGCAATTTAAAATGGCAATAAATATGACTGTGAGTCATGTGTTTTTACAGAATGTGAGATATGAAGAGTACTTTAACTGGTTATTAAAGTCTGGTTAAGGAGGGAAGAAACTGTTCCGCCATTCTAGTACTGGAAACCCGTATGTAGCAGTAAATACGCAATACTGATAGTTTGTCCATATTGTGCAACTCTAGTGTTAGAATATCAACTCTTGTTCCTCTTATTAATTCAGATGGAGTAAGTACTCAAGACTCAGTGCAAGTGTTTTTGTAAAGGGCTATTGGCTTTAGAGACGTGCTACTCCTAAAATTAAACAGGTAATGAATAATAATGTGATCTTAATTCTGTTTTGTAATTTAGAAAACAAAGTTGTCATAATACTGAGACAGTTCGTAACTTTAAATGGAATCCCACAAAAAGTAGCATCACAAAACTGATCTGAAAACAGGCTGTTTTAAATGTACCAAGTGAAAATATTTACAAACTCAAAATTCCATAAATTATCATGTACGCCTTCTAATCTTAAAAGGCGTCACAATTACCAATCATAATACTGTAAAATCGTAATACTGACTGTCCTTGTTGTGCAGCTCTAGTGTTACAATAGAATAGCAAACCATTGAGTGAGTGCCGCGAGTTTCTGTATTAGAGGTATTATTCGATAAGGGATATTGTCTCTCCAAATGTGTTACCTCTATAATAAAACGTTTTAAATAAAAAATGTGCTCCTTATTTATAATCTAAAAACAAATATGCCATATTACTGAGAGACGCTGTACCTTTATATAGTAAACGGATATGGAAAGCCACATAATGAAGCGTTTTTCCACAAAGCAGCACAACTCTTCAGAGCACAGTCCGCTTCACGTCCATGTACTCGTACTTCTGACCGTGTTGATTTACACTACTCACAATAAGTTAGGGATATTGTTATTTACGAGTGCTTGTCCTATTTGCTTTAAATTTTACTGAAATAAGTAAAAGTTCCCTTTGATATTACTAATGTATGAGAAGAAACCATTTTCATTAGTTTAATATTTATTACCCCAAAAATTTAGACAATAAGAGGGACAGCCCCAAATAACAAAAATTGACAATACCAGTAGCAGGTGTTTCCACCATTTGCCGCAATGACCGCGAGACAGCAACGTCTCATGCCCCTCACTAGCCTCATGATAACGTTCTGAGGCAATGCGTTCCACTCTTCCACAAGTGCTACACGCAGTTCTGCCAGGTCACGTGGGGGTGGGGTACGATCATCCAGTCTCTGCTTCAACTGGTCCCAGACCTGCTCCATGGAGTTCAGGTCAGGGGACATGGATGGCCATACCATATGAGGCACTATGTGGTGGAGCATCATCATCCACGAACGGAAAGTTGGGGGTGTGCTGGCGGAATTGGGGGATGATGATGGGTACTATGATGTCTCTGAGGTAAGAACGTGCAGTGACTGAGCCGCGTACAATAACCAAATCTGTTCTGCGCTGACTGGTGATGCCTGCCCAGACTGTTGCGCCTCCTCCACCAAAGCAAACCCTGGGGAACATGTTGACCTCGGCGTATCGCTCACCTCTCCTTCTCCAGCAACACTGACGACCATCATTTCTGTGCAAGGTGACCAGACACTCATCAGCAAACAGGGCGGTAGATCACTGCTGCATTGTCCAGGTCACATGGTCTTGTGCCCACTGCAAACACTCACGGCTGTGTCTTGGTGTCAGTGGAGTGTCACCTGCAACGGTCTTCTGGCATTCAAGCCAAAGCGGTGGAGTCGGTTGCGAATGGTTTGTCTGGAAACCCTAGTAGCCCTCACGTCTCGTAAACGGGCCTGCAGCCGTGTGGCAGTTGCATAACGATGTCTGAGTGCATAGGTCCTTCGATACTGGTCATCGTTGCTGTCTGTCACTCATGGGGCTCTATATTCCTGGGTCTGTCATGAACTCTGCTAGTAGTTCTGTGTCTTGATGCAAGTCTGCCAATGACACTTTGAGACACACCAAGTTCACGAGCAACATCTAACTGCCTGCCACCGACCCGAAGGTGCGCCATGGCCAGGTGGCGCTGCTCGTCCGTTAAGTGACGTTGTGTGTTCATGGCTGATTGAATGATGAACTTGGAATGACTTACTGACAATACCAGCTTTTTATACCCACA
>JBBPDE010000107.1:36275636-36286203 GCA_037974605.1 Nannopetersius ansorgii
GGTTGTCTTTTGGTATTGGCCCCAATATAAGGCACACCTGTACACAATGAGACCATTACATGGAAAACACAAAATGAACCATCACCCCAATACAATTGCCTCCCCATCCCAAAAATGTCTGAAGTGAAACAAACACCATATGTGTGACATCCAATAAGTCTCTCACGATATCCCTAACTTATTGTGAGTAGTGTAATTTAAGGAAACTAAGTAACGCCACAAACAACAACCACCTCGTCTGTCCCGTTAGTGTTCATTACGCAACCCCTCAGACCGGCTCCATTTTCGATCAGGAGCAAATCTTCACCCCGCCATGTTGAAAGTCAAACCACCGTCGATTTTAAGGCCACCGAGTCTTTTGTTGATTGTTTTTAATAAATAGAATATATTTTGCCTAGCCCGACGTCAAAGTAGGGAAAAAGACCAAGTACAATCAGAGCAGCAAACAATGCACAGGACAGCAAGCTACCCCTCGGGTCACCAAAAACTGCCTAAACACACTCTAAACCCAGACTAAAACAAACAGGATAGGTTACATGAACTTTCATATATTACCCTGAGTAAAAATACAAAAAAAATCAATCCAGTTGCTCTCAACACGAACGAATTCTGCTCTGAAATCCGACATGTTCAGGTTAGCTTTGTCTGTTAGCTTGCTAAGTAGCCGGTTAGCATCACAACACAAGAGTTTTTGAATTGCATGACAATATTCAGGCCAGGGGCTTTTTAATGTATCCAAAATCCATTTTAGGACTAGGACTGTTTAAAATAATAGATAATAACAGATGTAATATGTTGTTTTTATGCCACATAAAAGGACGTGGCTGAGGAAAGCTAGCCCCTTTGGCAGTTAGCTAGCCCTTTTTTTGGTCAAATAACTTTACCCCGATAACATTATACATATTTTACAATTTATTTTACTTTATCTTACATATTTTATTTTAACTCATTTATCTCGGAGTCGTGGTTCATCTCCGAGAGGCTGTAAACAAGTGATTTTAAGAGATGCATTTCTTTTTTCTTGAAACAAAGGACAACACAAATCTGATATAAATCTGTACTGCAAGTTAAAAAACAACACAAATAAACTTGCTTCGTACCGAACAATTTAAAAAGGTCCAGTGGTTAATTTGTGTCAAATTGTGTAAAAAAAAAAAAAAGAGAAAGACGCCTGTCGAGTGTAAGAGTAGAGCAGCCCAGTCAAGGCTGGGAGAGTCAGCCTTTCAAAAGTTGGACGATTTTATATTTAATTAGATTAATAAACGTTAAAGCAGGTAAATCTGACCAGAACCTAACCCTATCCATAACTAAACACACTCCAGAACCGAGCTACTTTACCACAAAGGCCTGGTTGTATAACCTTACCCTTCTCCCCCACATATCACATTTATCTTCATATAAACAGAACGATCGCCACACAACCACATTTTAAAATAAAAATATAATCGGTCAAATACTACGATTCTCGTCCACAACTCAACATATGTATTAAAAACGTAAAAAAGGCTAAGGGAACTAGCTAAAGTTCTTAGCATTTTAAACTAAATTCTCGCTCGAATATCCCCCAAAATGCCAACGAAATCTCAATAAACAACATTATTTTCACCTCTAATGTGACCATTTTGTACAGAAATCTATTCTCTTGATATTTTTCACCGAGAGTTAGCTAGCTTTGTGCTCGCCGAGCGCGGCCTGTCTCATAAAACTCGAATTTTAAAAAACAAAATGCGACCATACTTATTGTTTTTGTACATTTGGTGCAAAAACACAATTCTTAAACAAACTAACGTTGTTGCATGAAGCAGGATCAAAGGGTTTAGGTGGCACAGGTTTCCAGGCTTTCAGCGACCTTTCCGACTTCGCATACCGAGATGAGCGTCTGTTGTCCCGGCCGTCCCTTGTACGCGAGGCCCAGGCTTCTCGGACTTCCCCGTTAAATGTGAATAAAAAAGAAAAATGAGGCAAAAATCTCCGGCAATATTGCCGAGCGTGTCGAGAGAGGACGAATGAGTCCACCAGGGGTGTAGATGCAGCAAGAAAACGTTTAAAAAGCCCCGGGGAATGCTACTGCAGGACCGAGCCGCGGCCTCCTGGTGGAGCTTCGTTCGCAGGGCTCGCGGCGGCTCGAGCGCGACTCGGAGCGGAGCACGCGCTTTTTTTCGCTTTTACTTAGAAGGGGCGAAAAATCGCGCTCGGCAAACTTCGGCAAAGTCCGTAAAAAAGGCGGAGTCGGGCTTTCCGTCCGCTGCGATTTGCCAGCCAGGGCTTTTACTTACATGTTAATGAGGTCGCCGACGAATCGGTTGGCGCTTTGTTGAATATTAACAGTTCTTTACATTTAGGGCCAATCGCCTGCCTTGGTGCACGCTTTCCCGCCTTACTCGCGTCGAGGTTCAGCTCTTAGCGATGCCATTGGCTAGGCGTCTGTAAACATGAATTATTCATATAAGCCTCGCGCCTGGCCAATATCAGCCAAGGAAGGCGCAAAAAAAGCCCGCCTCTTGAGTGTTTGGTCCCTGCTGTTGAGAGTGGAGGAACCCGTAGTGGTGCATGCAGTCTATATAAAGCCGTGTGGGCACTGTAATCTCTCAGTTGCGCTGAGAGCGCACAGGAGTTTAGATCGGGGAGAGGGAAGGGGCTAGCCCTTTTAGTTTATAAACATAAATAAATAGGCACGTTGGGCGCGAGGAAGGCTGGTCAGTGGAGGAACCGCCATCGGACGTGTTCCGGCCACCCTTGCGTGCCAGGAGGGAGTCGTTTCGGAGGTTGTTCTCTCGTTGAAAGCGGCGTGCCGGTCAGGACGCGTCTGTGTGATCAGACAGGATGCACGGACCGCCCTCCAGCGACAGCGCATGCCCACTGCGCCTCATCCGGAGAGTTCAGTTCGGCATCATCAGCCCGGACGAGCTCGTAGGTCTCCTGCCCTCCGGAGGGGCTTATCCTCACTCTCGGGACATTTCTCACATATCGATCAGGCTCTCAGATCGCTCTTATCCTCCGGTCACTTATTACAAACCAATAAACCCACTCCGGCTCGCCCTGGAGTCAGTGTTGTTTAGTTAGCTTAGCCTGTTAGCCGTGCACATGCTGCAACTGCACGCTGTTTAAAGTTGGCCAATAACAAAGAACACATTATTTTAGGCTAAATATCACTTTACTTAAATTTTTAGGTTTTTTGTGCACATTAAAGCATACTTGCCTGATAGACCCTACGTTCTCACTTTTCTGACAATAAAAAAGATTACACATGGAAAATAATAAGCATGATTTCTTCTTTCTTGAATTGAAACAAATGTGTAGTTTTGTTATGCCATATGTTTTTTTTAACAAGTTGCGTTTGTGTGACTTTGATTAAAGGAAAAAATGTGAAAATAGTGTAATTCTAAATGAGTGTAAGGTGTTGCATGCTGTAGAAAAAAATGCTAGATCTTGACTATTGGTTAAATTAGCTTGGAGGTGATGCGATTTAAGTGTTAATCATGGTCCACTGGTTCAAGTGACGTGTCTGGTGCAGTAAGGAAAATGTCAAATAGCTTAAATATCTGTCATCCTATGAAGTTCCATAATCCTCATAGTTAAGTAACTGTGCATGGAAAGTAGTGTGTTTTGGACTTTTAAGTAGGTTGTTGGAACCCTGGTGACTTTATGTGAAAGCTGAGAAAATCTCTTTAAACATGTGTAAATTGAAAACATTTTTTGCAGAAACGGATGTCGGTCACAGAAGGGGGCATTAAGTACCCCGAGACCACAGAAGGCGGGCGCCCGAAGCTGGGTGGTCTTATGGATCCCCGACAGGGGGTCATTGAACGTTCGGGCAGGTGCCAGACATGTGCAGGTGCATCATCTTTCTTAATCAAATCTTTCATAACGATCAACTTTACAGCTCTCACTGTAAGTGTTGTGCATTTCTGGTCATTATAGACTTGTCTGCGTGCATTACACAGGTAACATGACAGAATGCCCGGGCCACTTTGGTCACATTGAACTGGCGAAGCCAGTCTTTCATGTTGGCTTCATCACGAAAATCATGAAAGTCCTTCGCTGCGTCTGTTTCTTCTGCTCCAAACTACTTGTGGATGCGGTATGTTTTAACCACATTTCTATATATTGCACAAATAAACAATACTTTTGTACAAAGACGTATTTCCATGCGCAGTAACCGTAAAGACTATAAAAGTAATGCACTTCTTATGGGTGCAATAAAACAATAAAAGGTAAATGAGGTAAGAGGAATGTGTTCAGATGCTTTTGCATTGATGTACTCCCACAGGTTCCTGTATGTGGTAGTAGTGGAGTTAGGTGTGTGTTATGTATCCGTATAGATACATGTCTGTTAGGGATGGGAACCGAAAGTAGGTTCCAAATTAGAAGAAAAGTTATTTCTGTAAGGTTAGGGTCTGATTATTGGTTCATAAACATTACGTGACTTTCATTTCATCCGTCCACGTATTTGTTAGTGTTGCTAATATTTAAAATTAAAATTCTTTCACATATTTAATCATACATATTGCGACATGCCGTGAAATTCTGATTGCCGTACGATGCCCAACCATAAAGAAAAAGAGAATTTAACAGTAAATTAAGTAAAATTAATTTAAGTATGCATATGACAAATATTTGAATAAATATTGGAGTATATAGTTGTTACATTTGTTAAATTAAATTTAAGTTTTTTACTGCTGTTGGTGCTGTTCATATTTTTGTAAACACTTGTCTTCCTCTTTTTTTTTTTTTTTTTTTACTTTTTTATAGAATCAGAATGGAGAATCAATAAGAATGGGAGTCGATAAGCAGAACTGGAATCAGTAGAATTGAAACGCCCTAGTCTGTGTTTGTTTATTTTACATGCACTGTTGTCTCGTCTCCTGTTGTGTATAAACGGAAAATATTCTTGTACTCTTTCCAGAACAACCCAAAGATCAAGGACATCCTGTCTAAGTCGAAGGGGCAGCCCAGAAAGCGCCTGACCCACGTGTACGATCTGTGTAAAGGCAAAAACATCTGTGAGGGCGGAGAGGAGATGGACAACAAGTTTGGAGTGGAGCAGCAGGAGAACGATGAGGACCTCACTAAGGAGAAGGTACTGGACTGTAAAAAAAATAAGGTGTTGGTGGTCCATGATCTTCACTGGTAGTGGTTTGGTTTTTTCCCTTGTATTGACCCTCCTCTCCTCCGGACAGGGTCACGGTGGCTGTGGGCGGTACCAGCCGCGGATCCGGCGCTCTGGCCTGGAGCTCTATGCTGAGTGGAAGCACGTGAACGAGGATTCTCAGGAGAAGAAAATCCTTCTCAGCCCTGAACGTGTCCACGAAATTTTCAAACGTATATCGGACGAGGAGGACCTCATCCTGGGCATGGATCCCAAATACGCTCGACCCGAGTGGATGATCGTCACTGTGTTGCCCGTTCCGCCGCTGGCGGTCCGGCCTGCTGTGGTCATGCAGGGATCTGCCAGAAACCAGGCAAGAACGCATTCTGGTTCATGAAGGGCATTTTGTTTGGTCTGGGTGTGGGTTCTTTTTTGTTCTGGTTTATGATTTATTTATTTTTTTAATCCAGGGTTGTTTACAATAAACTGGTTCACAGACGTAAGACACAAATTTTCCCATTTTGTTTTCCCATTCAGGACGATTTGACACACAAACTGGCCGACATTGTGAAAATCAACAACCAACTGCGGCGAAACGAGCAGAGCGGAGCCGCCGCTCACGTTATCGCAGAAGACGTCAAGCTTCTGCAGTTCCACGTGGCCACCATGGTGGACAACGAGCTTCCTGGATTACCAAGGGTGAGACACTGGTTCTGCATGCAGCTGGAACCCCAAAGAGCTGTTTTAATATATTAATACCTTTATCACCAGACTGAAATTTGTCCATATAATTGCTTTAAGAAGTTTGACACATTAAAGATCAACAAATGATGCCGTAGACAACACAGACTATTTTAAAGAAGTTTCGCCATCTGCTAAAATCTGAATTTTTGCCTTCAGGCGATGCAAAAATCAGGGCGGCCTCTCAAATCCATCAAGCAGAGGCTGAAGGGGAAAGAAGGCAGAGTGCGAGGAAACCTGATGGGGAAACGTGTGGATTTCTCGGCCCGAACCGTCATCACACCCGACCCCAACCTGCAGATCGACCAAGTGGGTGTTCCTCGCTCCATCGCTGCCAACATGACCTTCCCAGAGATCGTAACACCGTTCAACATCGACAGGTAACGAAAACATTCTCGTCTTGTGTGAAGTGGGCAAGCCGGCCGGCACTTTGTCCTGCACCCTGATTCTTTTATAGCTCCATTATGTGCATCTATATCAGTGATGGGGAAACACCAGTGAAGTCTTGATGCAATATCACAATACTTTGGGGCTGATTTCATAGGTCTTGTGATTTTATTGCTTTTCATACTATTCATTTTTTTTTTAAACACTTAAGATTTAATCACAGCTGAAGTTGAGAATTTTTGTGGGAAAACAAGCTGGTCAACCTGATCTGGGGTCAGACTGCTTCTCTGGGCATCTTTCACGCTTAAACAATTCACCAACTCAAATTCACACGTATACATTTTAAACGAATAAACCAATTTTGTAGTTGGTAGTTGGTAAGACAATACATAACACAGCAGAACTGAATCACAGCACACAACTGCATTGATGGTGTACTGTGCAAGTTTGTAATGGATTTATGCAGAAATTTCTAATCAGTTTTGGGACCGACACTGTTAAATATCTGATGCTTTGTGTTTTCCAGACTCCAGGAGCTGGTGAGAAGAGGGAACAGTCAGTATCCAGGAGCCAAATACATCATCCGAGACAACGGAGATCGAATCGATCTTCGGTTCCACCCCAAACCGAGCGACCTTCACCTGCAGATCGGATATAAGGTGAAGTGGGACTGGTGCTTCACGCTGTTCCTTAAAGTACAGTCAAAACTTAAATGTTTTATTTTGGTTGTGACAACATATCCCTTACATTCACCAGGTGGAGCGTCACATGTGCGACGGTGACATTGTCATCTTCAACAGACAGCCCACCCTGCACAAAATGTCTATGATGGGCCACAGGGTGCGAATTTTGCCCTGGTCTACATTCCGACTCAATCTCAGGTACTGTCTCATGCTTTAGGATCACTGTTCAGGTAAACCTGAAATGAGGTCATATTCTAGCTTTACCAAGCCACTTATTGTTCACCTCCATCGCTGTGCAGTGTAACGACCCCTTACAACGCTGATTTTGACGGGGACGAGATGAACCTGCACCTTCCTCAATCTCTGGAGACTCGGGCGGAGATCCAGGAACTGGCTATGGTACCTCGTATGATCGTCACGCCCCAGTCCAACAGACCAGTCATGGGCATCGTGCAGGACACACTCACCGCAGTGCGCAAGTTCACAAAGAGGGACGTCTTCTTAGAGAGGGTGTGTATCCTAAAGCATGCCAAAATGAATGCAATATATGATCCAGGAGATTCTTGAGTTACGAAACCGCTCCGTTCCTTCGACACTGCACAATATATTGCAAATTTACCGTCATCGCGGTATTAACATGCGCAATGTACACATTTTGAAAGACTGATCTGCAATAAATGGTGTTTTTTCAAAGCTCTTCACCCAGTGCCACAGAGAAGAGGGCAAAAAATGACTGAGCAGTTTCTTCACCTTCTGTGCTACTGTTAGATTGTTCATTTTGCTATTTTTTTTAAATTGTATTTACATTTATATGAGATTTAAATTTTTTTAAATCTAAGATTTTAACAATATTCAATGTTTCAAATGTTTAATGGGAGGCATTAAAATGCATTAAAAGTAAATTCTTAAAAAAAAAAACATTTGAATGAAAATATTGCATTTCATTTTTTTCCTGCATGTACTAGTCAGTGTCTGAAGTCTATATTACCAGCAAATCCAAAGCAGAAAAACATTAACACTATAAAGGCTAAGTTTTTACTTACTTATCGCATGTGATATTGCCATCGCAACACTCAACTACATTATCGCATGTATTCCTAATTTCGTGCAGCCCTAGTGGGAAACACATCCAGGCCTGAGTCACTGAGTCACAGCCTTTCACTGTAAAATCATAAACCAAACTAAGCCACAGGAAAAGGGCTCTCACTCGGACTGCGTATTCTTCCACTGCACGCAACCAGACTAGTTCACCCATGTAGTCCGTAAGTACGAGGCTAACGGTGTAACTGAGTGGGAGTCAGCATCGTAAAAACTCAAGCATCGTATATTGAGACCGTTGTAACTTGAGGACACTACTATGTACAGACAATTAGATTTTTATATATTTTATTAGATGTCCAGTCTAGAACCACATGGGTTATTGTTAATTCGTTTTACTGCATTTATAGTCTTACTGTACCATCATGATACATGCAATACGAGTCCCATTACGAATGTAAATTAATGTCAGCAGATGCTCATAATATCTACATTTTAGAATTCTCATGTTGGTGCACCCACAATTCAAAATGAATGAGGGTTGTAATGTAGTTATAATGCCATGTTTGTTCATCTAGTATTAAAAGAACCGTAAATATGTAGCCTGTGATGACCAACGGACCCCTTTGTAAAGGCAGAAGTAACAGTGATTTGTTCCGTGATTTTTGACCAGGGAGAAGTGATGAACCTCCTGATGTTTCTTTCCACGTGGGACGGAAAAGTGCCACAGCCCGCCATCCTGAAGCCACGACCGCTGTGGACCGGAAAGCAGATCTTCAGCTTGATCATCCCAGGCCACATTAACGTCATCCGTACACACAGCACGCACCCGGACGACGAGGACAGCGGCCCCTATAAGCACATCTCACCTGGAGACACGAAGGTACGGTGCACACAATCATATATGGAGATGCCACTGGTCTAGTTATTACTCCAGAACATCCATATTACATTAGATGAAAATTCTAAATTCTTAAGCATGTTTAAGTTGTTGTAATAGTCGTGTTAATATTTTTCTGTTTACATCGTGGGCCCTTTATTAATCAGTATATTCATTCCTGTTGCAGGTGATTGTGGAGAACGGTGAGTTGATCATGGGGATCCTCTGTAAGAAGTCTCTTGGTACCTCTGCTGGTTCTCTTGTCCACATCTCATACCTTGAGATGGGCCATGACATCACCCGCCTCTTCTACTCCAACATTCAAACTGTGGTCAACAACTGGTTGCTCATTGAGGGTAAGAGAATGAGGATGGTTACTACTATTATTTAAAATGTCTGTTTACTCTATCTGCTCACTGTCTTGTCATGTTTCCTCAGGTCATTCCATCGGTATTGGTGACTCCATTGCTGATGCTAAGACATATCTTGACATTCAGAACACTATTAAGAAGGCCAAGCAAGATGTGATAGAGGTGAGTGTCTTTTCCCACACAGCTCTCTCTCTCTTACACACAACTTGTTTGTGTGATTCCCATGTTCTCACTGTCCTCTCGTCCCTCTCAGGTAATTGAAAAAGCCCACAATAATGAACTGGAGCCCACCCCCGGTAACACTCTGAGGCAGACCTTCGAGAACCAGGTGAACCGTATCCTGAACGACGCTCGAGACAAGACTGGCTCTTCTGCTCAGAAGTCCCTGTCTGAGTACAACAACTTCAAGTCCATGGTGGTGGCTGGATCCAAAGGGTCCAAAATTAACATCTCGCAGGTGAGTTGTTTACTCCAGCGGCAGTTAAGTGGAATGGGTTTCTCTGACGTCTGCTGTGGAACTGATTTGTTCATCTCTTTACCGGCAGGTTATCGCTGTGGTGGGGCAGCAGAATGTTGAGGGTAAGCGCATTCCCTTCGGCTTCAAACATCGAACTCTTCCTCACTTCATCAAAGACGACTACGGTCCAGAAAGTAGAGGGTTTGTGGAGAACTCCTACCTGGCTGGACTCACGCCCACAGAGTTCTTCTTCCACGCCATGGGAGGGAGAGAGGGTCTGATCGACACGGCTGTGAAAACGGCAGAAACAGGTAGAGAATGAGAATTGGGTGGATTTACGTTACACTGAGAAATCAGACATTGTCTGAGACATCCTTTGCACAATACGGTGCCAAATGATTTGAGTGACATAAATGTTCTCTTCTACCTTAAAGCTTTACACTTCCCCCCTCTTGTCCTGCTCAGGTTATATTCAGCGTCGTCTGATCAAGTCTATGGAGTCCATCATGGTGAAGTACGACGCTACAGTGAGGAACTCCATTAACCAGGTGGTCCAGCTGAGATACGGAGAGGACGGCTTGGCTGGTGAGGCTGTGGAGTTCCAGAACATGGCCACTCTTAAGCCCTCCAACAAGGCTTTTGAGAAGAAGTGAGTTTAAGTGCATTCAGTCTGAAGATCCTGTTAGTTTATTTGATGTCCATTTTGGTATGTTGACCAAAGCCCAAGTGATTGTGTTTTTACCATTGGTTTCATCCTTTGAAGCAAATTTGCATTGATTAATCAACTCAGACCCCTCTGAAACTAAACAAACTGACATTCAGAGGTGGTCTCAGTTCAGTTTGCTTTAACCCTTTTGCGCAGATAGGAAATCTAGCTTCATTTGGAGCGATTTGTACTTGCATCATTTAAGATTCATTATC
>JBBPDE010000107.1:36286303-36300041 GCA_037974605.1 Nannopetersius ansorgii
GGCTCTATGTTGATAATTGGAGGAATAGTTAACTAGCAAAGTTTACATTTCAAAACGGGCCCGCCCGCGGGCCCGCTAGAGGGCGCTTCTGCACAAAAGGGTTAAATCAGAGGCGCAGTTAGTTTAACTCACATTATGAACACAATTTTCACCCTCCAGCCTCACCATATAGATCACGTGGTACAGCCCTGGGTAAAGGGTTTTTTAATTTTTTTGGGGGGTTTTTTTTTTTAACTAAAACAGACAGCAGACAAATAAACAAATAAATGCTAATGAATCAATCAAGTAAATAAAGTGGACCTAACAGTTTCTGTACCAAATTGCTCAGCCTCAAAGCATTCTTGCTCTCAATCAGTTTCAAGGAAAAGAAGTAGTGTCCCGGAAAATGTGGAAGTTTGGTAGCTTTTAACAATCTTCTCTTATGAAGAAAAAAATTCCCAGGAATGGAGAATGTGAAGAAATGAAGAAACAGCAGTGGCAGGTTGGATGAGAAACTAAAGTGTGAACAGAAAAAGAACCGAGGCCCCACCTGAGCTGAAGTGGAGCAGAAAGAGAACCGAGTCCCTCTAAATGAACTCACTGAATATAAAAAGAATGGAGTTCTCTTTCTGTCGTCCGCTTTTTTTAGAGCACTTTTGAAGTACTGTGTTTGGTTCTTTAAAGAGGACTATATGTGAAAACACCCTCTTACCTCACATCATGACCCGCACCTTCAACCTCTACTTTAACTTGTAAGGTTCAAGTTCGACTACACCAATGAGCGAGCTCTCCGGCGGACCCTACAGGAAGACGTGCTGAAAGATGTGATGACCAACGCACACGTGCAGAGCTCTCTGGAGAGAGAGTTTGAGAAGATGAATGAAGACAGAGAAGTTCTAAGAGCCATTTTCCCCACTGGAGACAGCAAGGTGTGTGAATTTCAGGGTTTTTATTTGTAACCATTTTATTAATTACAGCTTTAAGCAATTGATCATGATTTTCCAGGTAAAAATCAATTGCTTGTCCCATGATGGAGTGGCTTAATTTAGGACTTAAACCCTGCATTTGCTTCCCTTTCCTGCAGGTGGTGCTGCCATGCAACTTGGCCCGAATGATCTGGAACGCACAAAAGATTTTCCGCATCAATCCACGAACGCCAACCGATCTCAATCCTTTAAGAGTTGTGGAGGGTGTGTACCTGAAAAATCATGAACTCGGGAAAACCGTCAGATACTTTTTCCATGAGTCTGTTCTAATATAGAGCTGCGCAAATGGCTGAAACAGCGCTGGTGACTGAGCAGGTCTCCCTAAAGGCTCATGGCTTGTGGTTGCTAAATAAAGCTGCCCAGGGACTTAGTGAGGGACACAGATCCTCACAGCTCACGCTGTCCTTGGCAGAACTCCACAGGATTTTAAGTTGGTTCATATTTCAGTTTCAACAACTTGCCAATCATTTTTCCAATTTTTATTGGCTTGGCTGCATCTACAGAACATATGCAAAAACAAAGAATTAGATAAATAAATACTTTTGGAGAAAAGTGTGAAGCACACAGGGGTTTATTTGTATGATGGTATGTGTGTGAATGCCTATGTAGATATCAGCTAAAATAAGTGCTTGTATAGTTGAGAAGACTTGCATCCGTGTATTTGCCTGTTTTTGAAAAGCGTTGTCTGAAAATGCTACCTTTTGTCTTATTCTTTTTTTTTTTTTTTTTTTTTTTCTTTAGCTCTGGGAATTAAATATGGTTGTGAAGTTCCCTTAGGTGTGGGTTTTTGGTAGTAACTGTTAGTCACTCAGTACTTTGTTCTCTTTGTAGGTGTGCAAGAACTGAGTAAGAAGCTCATCATTGTGAATGGGGACGACCCTTTGAGTAAGCAGGCTCAGCAGAACGCCACGCTGCTTTTCAACATCCACCTGCGTTCCACGCTCTGCTCTCGGCGCATGACTGAGGAGTTCCGGCTCAGCACGGAGGCCTTTGAGTGGCTGTTGGGGGAGATAGAGACAAAGTTCAATCAGTCCATTGTGAGTACTGAAACACTGATTTGCACTCTGGGCATGTGAATAGATAAGTACGTCACTTTGATTAAAATGATGAATGTTGTAAAGTTAGTTATGTCTTGGTTCTAACTGCACTACAAGCTGTTTTTGCTTTGGGAGTTTCTGAAATCAGGACCAAGTTTCTAATCGCTGATCCGTACTTACTCAGGCTCACCCTGGTGAGATGGTGGGTGCTCTGGCCGCGCAGTCTCTGGGAGAACCCGCGACACAGATGACCCTGAACACCTTCCACTACGCCGGTGTGTCGGCCAAGAACGTCACCCTGGGTGTCCCTCGACTCAAAGAGTTGATCAACATCTCCAAGCGGCCCAAAACTCCTTCCCTCACCGTGTTCCTGCTGGGCCAGGCGGCTCGCGATGCCGAGCGGGCGAAAGACATCCTGTGTCGCCTGGAGCACACCACCCTGCGCAAGGTCACGGCCAACACGGCCATCTACTACGACCCCAACCCCCAGAACACGGTGGTGGCCGAGGATCAGGAGTGGGTGAACGTCTACTACGAGATGCCGGACTTCGATGTGACCCGCATCTCCCCCTGGTTGCTGCGCATCGAACTGGACCGCAAACACATGACCGACCGCAAGCTGACCATGGAGCAGATCGCAGAGAAGATCAATGCAGGTGAGGCAGAGCAGGACCTGTGGCTGACTTAATCAGGATTCGTTTATCCTGAGGGAAAGTCTTTTGTCATGAGAGTGCTCAGTGCAACAAGAAGTATAAAGATGAGGTATAAAACATAAGCGTAACTTACACTCATTCTTACAGCAGAGCTGTAGGCTGTGAGGTGTTCCAGTTGAGTTTCTGTTCATTCTTTTCTTTGTAAGGCTGATCATTTATGCTGCTGATCACTTTCTGCCTTTCAGGGTTTGGTGACGACCTGAACTGCATCTTCAATGATGATAACGCTGAGAAACTGGTCCTGCGAATTCGAATCATGAACAGTGATGAGAACAAGTTCCAGGAGGTGAGATTTTTCTCCTCTTCTCCAGAACTGGACTAAATGTAACAACTGTTTTCCATTCATGAATTTGGCAGATGTGTAGTATAATCACAAACAGTACATGCATGTTGACTGGTGGCTTTACCTTTCACCCACTAAATAGCACATAACGCCACTGGAGTGAAATCCTCTGGTTTGTTCCCCAGGATGAAGAGGTGGTGGATAAGATGGACGATGATGTGTTTTTGCGGTGCATCGAGTCAAACATGCTGACTGACATGACCCTCCAAGGCATTGAACAGATCAGCAAGGCAAGAGCTCGAAATAATCCACTCTGTAATCCAATTACATTCTTCCAGTCACGCTCTGCTCTCACAGACTTGCGCTGAGCTCACTCTGGTTCCTTTGATACAGGTGTACATGCATCTTCCTCAAACGGACAACAAGAAAAAGATCATAATCACAGAGGACGGCGAGTTCAAGGCCCTGCAGGAGTGGATTTTGGAGACGGATGGCGTCAGTCTCATGAGGGTCCTCAGTGAGAAGGACGTGGACCCTGTCAGGACCACCTCCAATGACATTGTGGAGATCTTTACTGTGAGAATCTTTTAAAAGTCCATAGCCTGGAAGAGTGCTAAGGAAGCCAGTCTGAGCTGTAGAACCATACAGTCAAGTAGACTTATTGTCATTTCAGCCATACACAAAGTGGTAAAGAAACAATGTGCAACACAAAGAACAAAAACACCACATGGCCACAAAAGTGCAGACCAGACAAAATACACAGATACTGAGAGAATGCTAGAAAAACACAAGAGCAACAAAATGGGACAGACACCATTGTATATATGTAAAATATATATGCATGTATGTATACATTTACACATGTATCTTCATGTGTATTTATATAGACCAGGACCTGTCTGTACATGGATTGAAGAAGCAGGACAGCTGATTTTGTCCTTTGGCCCTTTTAGTTTGGTTTCAGGATCTCTTTTGCTTGTCTGTAGGTTCTAGGAATCGAGGCGGTGCGCAAGGCTCTGGAGAGAGAGTTGTACCATGTCATCTCGTTTGATGGTTCCTATGTGAACTACCGCCATCTTGCACTGCTTTGCGACACCATGACCTGCAGAGGTCACCTGATGGCCATCACCCGTCACGGCATCAACAGACAAGACACAGGACCACTCATGAAGTGCTCTTTTGAAGAGACGGTAAGGCGATTTGCCAACTGTAGGTTCTTAGTATGTAGGAGATGGTCTTCTCAATTCAGACCTATTATTGTGAATAAACTAAAGAACAGACCTGAGATTTTTTGGATGTCTGTCCTGGTCCATGCGTAGGTGGATGTGTTGATGGAAGCATCTTCCCATGGAGAGTGTGATCCTATGAAGGGGGTGTCTGAAAACATCATGCTGGGCCAGTTGGCTCCTGCTGGCACTGGTTGTTTTGATTTGCTGTTGGATGCTGAGAAATGCAAATATGGCATGGAGATCCCCACAAACATCCCTGGAATCAGTGTGGCTGGACGTGAGTCATGGCTTTTTTTTTTTTTTTTTTTAAGTTTTGTATGTCTTGTGAAATTGATGGAAGTAATCAATCTTGACATTTTCATGTTTTCCTCCCCCCACAGCAACCGGAATGTTCTTCGGCTCAGCTCCCAGCCCCATGAGTGGCATGTCTCCGGCCATGACCCCTTGGAATACAGGGGCCACCCCGGCTTATGGTGCTTGGTCACCAAGTGTGGGTGAGTGCACGCTCTGTTTTAATAATGAATTGCTTTCTGGATTAATGGTCATCTCAGACACTACATTCATTTGTGTAAGAAATTTTGTTCTTTATTTCCACCTCCAGGAAGCGGAATGACTCCTGGAGGAGCAGGCTTCTCACCCAGTGCTGCGTCCGATGCAAGTGGCTTCTCTCCAGGCTACTCCCCTGCATGGTCTCCTACACCTGGGTCTCCTGGGTCTCCAGGACCTGCCAGCCCTTACATTCCGTCTCCCGGTATGGCTGTGGTCTATTTGATTTATACATTTTCAGGGCTATCTCTCGATTTCACTGGACCTGTGTGAAGTAACTCCCTTCTTCTCCTGTAGGTGGTGCCATGTCTCCAAATTACTCCCCTACATCACCAGCTTACGAGCCACGTTCTCCTGGAGGCTACACACCGCAGAGTCCTGGCTATTCTCCAACATCGCCGTCTTACTCTCCAACCTCTCCCTCATACTCTCCGACCAGCCCCAACTACAGTCCGACGTCTCCGTCTTACTCTCCCACCTCGCCCTCCTACTCCCCGACGTCTCCGTCTTATTCCCCGACCTCACCAAGCTATTCCCCGACCTCACCAAGCTATTCCCCGACCTCACCAAGCTATTCTCCAACATCTCCATCTTATTCTCCAACCTCGCCCTCTTATTCACCCACCTCGCCCAGCTACAGCCCAACGTCTCCAAGCTACAGCCCAACGTCGCCGTCCTACTCCCCCACCTCGCCATCGTACTCCCCTACCTCGCCCTCTTATTCCCCCACCTCGCCTTCTTATTCCCCAACCTCACCCTCTTACTCTCCAACGTCGCCAAGCTACAGCCCAACATCGCCCAACTACACCCCGACGTCGCCCAGTTACTCCCCGACCTCTCCATCTTACAGCCCGACTTCGCCCTCCTACTCGCCGACTTCTCCAAACTACACCCCCACCAGCCCCAACTACTCCCCCACGTCTCCTTCTTACTCTCCCACCTCTCCGTCCTACTCTCCATCCAGCCCGCGCTACACCCCTCAGTCGCCCACGTACACCCCAAGCTCACCCTCCTACAGCCCGAGCTCGCCCTCATACTCCCCCACGTCTCCAAAATACACCCCCACCTCTCCGTCTTACAGCCCCAGCTCTCCAGAGTACACGCCCACCTCTCCCAAATACTCACCCACGTCGCCCAAGTACTCTCCCACCTCGCCCAAATACAGCCCGACCTCTCCAACATACTCGCCCACCACACCCAAGTACAGTCCAACTTCTCCCACCTATTCTCCAACATCCCCAACCTATACACCAACCAGCCCCAAGTATTCCCCCACCTCCCCGACCTACTCCCCGACTTCACCGAAATACTCTCCCACGTCCCCAACTTACTCGCCCACGAGCCCTAAAGGCTCTACATACAGCCCCACCTCTCCGGGCTACAGCCCCACCTCTCCCACCTACAGTCCGGCCATCAGCCCCGACGACAGCGATGAGGAAAACAACTGAAGGCGACCGGAGGAGCGGAGCCATCATGTGTACATGCGCTTTTCCGACTGACCCTTCGACCCTGGGGGAAAAGACAGTGTTGCCGCTTGGCGTGGGTCATCATCTTTGTGATTCAGAGGACAAACGAAGGAATCTGGGGTCCCACATGTGATTGTTTTTGAAATCTTTCTTTTTGGACCTGTTGGACAGTTCCTACACAGCCTTTGCTAGCAGGTTCTATATTTACTATGTTATGTCATAGATTTAAACTTAGAAACGGCTGCCTTTGACTAGACTTCTTTATTTTCACGTTTCCCAGGCGTAGTAACTCGCCCCACAGTTGCTGAAAAGAACCAAGGGAGGACTTGCGTGGCTGTGTACACTCACACACCCCTCCTCAGTCCAACTGATCTGTCAGTCTGAAACTCAGTGTTGGATGTAAAGGAAATCAAAGAGCTTAAAGTGTTGCCAAAAGCCTTTAGAAGGTAAATGGTGGGTTGTATCTGCAGCTGGAATCTTTTGAAATCACTATAGTTGACTAAAGTGAGTTGCACAAAATGACATTTACTGAAACGTATCTAACGTTGACTGTTTTTTGCTCTGTAAATATGTGCTTAAGAGTTTCTGTTTTATCCACGGATCTGGAAAAGAATCAAAACCGAAGCTCTGCTTTTGTCTGTGATCATTTTGAGCCAGATTTGAGTTCATTAATTTAGTTTGCGGTATCGGCCGGTTAAAATTCTTTCTGAAGTAGAATTTTAAGCGTGGAGAAGACATTGTGCAGATGTGTGTAGTGTGTCCAATGAACGCTTATAAGATGGCCAATAGCACAGAAGGAGTTCGTTAAAATGGGGGTATCATCATGGGCATCCCCTCCCTCCCCTGTTCCGCATCCCTCTTCTCATTTAACATCGTTTCCTTTTGAAGATGCAAGCCTTATCCATCACCAGCCTCCTGGCATAAACACGAAGAGAGAGGAAGTGATAGCCAGCAATCAAACACCTCTGACCACAGAGGAACTTTCTTTTTTGTTTTTTTAATGAAGGGATGAGTGGTGGAGGACAGGATCTAGTTATAGATACGCTGGTTGGCACAAACTGCCCCAGTTAAAATTTCGCATCTAATTTTGGAACGAGATGTTATTCAGGACCACCTGCATCCCGATCAGTATCTTCATTTTCTAATTAGCAAAGGTATAAATACGTCTCCCCTCTTTTTGATTCTGTTATCTAAGCGAGCGTTGTGTTCTCTTGGGTGAATTATAGAGGGAATTCATGATTTTTAATTGGCTTTATAGAGCTGTGGCTTGTTATGGTTTACTATTGGGTTGAGTGGTGGAGAAGGTGGGGTTAATTTGGATCTTTGGAATGTATGCGTTTGGGATTACTCCCGTGTCTGCAGTTTTGCCTTTTTACAGCAGGGGGCGACAGAAGCCGTTTGCAGGAGGAACCTTTCGGGGAGCGAGACCCGTGGAAAAGTGAATAGCGCTTTGGATCAATGGACACTTAATGCCCGCCTCAGAGTCCCAACAAAAAGACAAAATATTGAAACAAAAATGTCGCTGGCAGGCAAAGAGGTCCAGTACCCTCCTTCTCACCATTTGTCCAAGAGTAGGCCAAAGCTTTGTTAAATCAGTGTTTTGTCTTATTTTATTTTGTCTATGTTCCTGTGATTAGTATTGGGGAGGGCGGGCAGGCTTTAAAAATACTGTATATTGGGAAACGGCATTTAGGAAAGGTGTCTCTCGTTTAAATAGACGGAAGCAGGGTTAATTCGCGACCTGAATGACTCATTGCTCTTTGGACTGCTGGCTCGGCAGAACCTGTCCTGTCACAGCTATTGAACAGTGACTGTTCTTTACAAACTGGTGCAGAATGAGAGCTTTGCATCGCTGAATGATGCCCAGTTGTGGGCATATGTTGTAAAAAATTGAGAAAGTTAGATTTCAGGCCTTAGATTACGCTGAGGAGAGCTGGTCCACTGGCGTCTCTCTGACGCCCGGGATTGCCTTCAGTTCCAACGAAGTTTCTTAAGTTTCAGTCGATTTTTACGCGCCCAGGCTCCTGTGTGTGTGTGTGTGTGTGTGTGTGTTTGAGTGAGAGTTTGGAGGGGATGAGTGTGTGCATGTGTGTAAATCAAGATTGAGGATTTTCTTGAGTTGGAGCTTCGTCAGAGCTGGGCTGGGTCTAAGGGTGGGGGGGAAAGGAAGATTTAAATTAAATTGCCACTGTATAGAAGATTTACTTAATTCTCTGTATCTGTTTTGTTTGTTTCTGACTTGATAAAACAATAAAAGTTTGTCTACATGTTTGCCCCTTTTTCCTTGTTGCTATGAAAGAATTGTTCGGGGGGGGGGGTTGGGGGTGCATTGGTTTTAGGGGAGATGATCACTTTTCAGATAAAGAGGTAACAACTACACTCAAACACATTTGAACTGATCAGCAACTTTGAAAGACTTTCATGAGTTAAAATTGCTAGATGTAATGGAAATTAAAGCTGAACGTGTTGCTGAAAGGTAAATGGTGGTTTGGACCTGCAGCTGAAATCTTTTAAAATCAATTTAGACTAAACTGAGTTGCACAAAATGACATACTGAGGCTTCTCTAACGTTGACACAGGTTTTATCTCTAAATATGTGCTTCCGATTTTCAGTTTTGTCCACAGATCTGGAAAAGATTTGCAACTGTTGGCACAAACGGCCACAGTCAATATTGCATCCAATATGCAAAGTCGAACACATACACAATTTGTTTCCAGTCGATGGTGTCTCAATATGTAACACCACAATGCACAGTATACTGGGCAATCTAATATAGAAAATACATGAGTATGCAATATGGACTCAATTTTGTACATTTGTAAATATTTATTAGGGACGCACTGAATGCGTTCAGTGGCCAAAAATGCATTTTCTGTTTAGGCCAAATTTTGTTTAAGGCGACTGAAACCTTGTCAATGCACAACACCCACAACCTGCAGCTCCAGACTGGATTAGAGTCAGCATGTCTGCCGTGTGGCGCATTTCCTTATATCTTAAACACATGGAAAGCCGCTTGTAAAGCGAGCAATGCTGAAATTTCTTTTTCTGCATTGAAAATACTTTTTCAACGTCGGCATTCATTTATCATATAAAATCAAAACATCCCGATGGAGCCCAGAAGAGACGAGACCCTTTGAGCACACCCACTCCATGTGTGTTTCTGAAAAGGCAAGATTTTCCAGTGATTGCAGTTAAAATATGGGTTGCCAGTCTCTGTTTAATACACTATTTTGTTAAAAGCCTACAGAGAATGTTTATCTTTCAGCAGTTTTAATGCACTTGTTCTGAATGCACTGTGTTCAGGCACTTCACTCAGAATATTAAAATGCTTTTGAATTCACCGGTTTTATGAGAGAAGATATTTAATTGTATAATATTTAAGCTATCTTGCTTTTAGGCTATTCATGTGTGGGGCCACGTAAAATATTTTATTTCATATATTATTTTATATTGTGCATTGTCTGAATGCTAAATAAATATTTTCATAGTTTTGTAACAGATTTATTCTTTGAACCATGAAAAATAATTTATGAAATTTCAATGCTTGACTTATAACGGCAATATTACAAAAAATTGGTATTCATTTTGGTGTTTCGGTTTTCGGCAAAGTGTTTCCTCGTTTTTGGTCCTTGAATTAAAGGACAAAGCCTAACTGAAGTCCCGCCTCTCGCTCCAAACTCCTGCAACTGTCGGAGACCCCCTCCCTCCGCTGTCTCTGCCACACTGGGATGCTTCGCCTTGAGGTTATATGATAGTGATGTAGTGCTTCGGTGGTAATTGAATTCACTTTTGAAAAGCACACATATTACCCTTGTCTGGTCCAAATCCCCCTCTGGTAGTATTGTTCATTTAACAGCGCGTGTTTATCTTCCATCGCTAGCTTGACTCAGCAGCAGCATTGGCCATTAGTGGTGGGCGGATCGATCCAAATATCGATACTATCGATACAAAAGTTGGTATTGATATTGATCGATACCATTGTCATAGGATCGATACTTTAGTGCCGGTACTTTTAAGTGCCACTCCAGTCACAGCACGGAGCACTCTCTGCTCTTCCTCCCCCTCCTGTGTTTTGATGTTGTACTATCACGTGACTTAAGAATGCCAGGCGAACGCGAGCAAGCAACGCGCACAGAGAGAGAGAGAGAGAGAGAGAGAAACGGAGGAGAGGAATGGCAGAGAGGAAAAGGACCACCGTGTGTCTATATTTTCATCCTGAAAATGAAACAACAGCCAGTGGTCTCATGTGTTTCCACACTGGAAACTAATTTTTAATAAAACATATGAAAAGTCATAAAACAGAAAACACTGAGCTTCAGAAAAGGAGAGAGGAGGAGAGATTTCTTTATTTCTTTGAGGGTTATTTTAATTGCACTTCATTTGTTGTATTTTCACTAATTGTTTATTTAAAATTATTTTTTATTATTATTGTTTTATTTATTGTTTATTTGTATTGAAGTTTGGTTTTCTTAATTTAAGAAAAAAATTATTGTTCTATTGTTATTGTTATGATAAAATATTTTTCTATTCATAACATTGCTCAAATTCTGTCCTGGGTTTTAATTAATTAATAATTCAAAGGAATAATCACAAAAACACTTAAAGAACAGGCAAATTCATTCAAATTTAGCAATTTGATGATGCATCCACCTTTTATTAAAAAGTTTTTAAAAAAAGTATCGTATCAGTATCGGCGATACTGGCTCTGAATTTACTTGGTATTGGATCGATACCAAATTTTGTGGTATCGCACAGCACTATTGCTTCTTCTGGCATGCTGGTCGCCGACATAGCGCAATTGATTGTGTGGTACTGCAATGCAGAGGGGCGTTTAATTTTCAAATGAATCACACGATCAATTTATTTTAAAACGTTATAGAAAATAAATTAACGCAAATAGTTAACGCAATATTTTTAACAGCCCTATATATATATATATATATATATATATGTGTGTGTGTGTGTGTGTGTGTGTGTGTGTGTGTGTGGGTCTGTGCTTTTAGAGGGAACTGAAATTGAGGTGTCCTCATTTCGCCATAGAGGCATAAGTAGATTGTGGATCATCACTGTTGGAACAAAATCCCAAATTTCATCAACTTTTTGACCATTTGAAAACACCTGATGTCCTCTACATTCCCCCTGAAGGAATTCCAGGATGAATACAGCCATATACGGCGGTGCTTGAAGGTTTGTGAACCTTTAGAATTGTGTACATTTCTGCATCAATATGACCTGAAATGTCATCAGCTTTTCACACAGGTCCTCAAAGAGAGCCCGGTTAAATAAACGGCACAAAAATATTTTACTTGGTGATTTATTTATTGAGAAAAACGATCCAGTATTACATATCTGTCAGTGGAAAAATGTGTGAACCTTTGGGATCAGCAGGTAAATTGAAAGGTGAAATCAGAGTCAGGTGTTTTCAATCAGTGGGCCCACAGTCGGGTGTGAGTGAGAACCCTGTTATTTAAAGACAATTCTAAAAAGTTCACAAACTTTCAAACATTACTGTATCAAGCAAAACATCAACGGCCCGCGATGCAACCCACAGTACAATATATACAACAGAGCAGGTTACAGTACAAGACAGCATACAGGAGCAGCTACAGCACTATTGAGTGAGTACAGTGTGAACAGATGTTGTTTTAAAGTCATTAAAGTGTGCAAGAAATGTTGAGGTAGAGAACCTTAATTTTGTAAGTGTAAGCAACAGCAACAGAAGGATGTAGAGTGTGCAGTATGTAACAAATGTGGATTTTTAAATGTGTAATAAATGTTTGCAGCGCTTGAGGGCGGGGTTTGCAACTAGGGGCGGGGCCTGTGTTTGGACGAGGCTTGGGGCGGGGCTTCGGTGGGTTATTGGGAGGCTTAGGTTGGGCACCAATGAGGCAGCATCTCAGGACCCCAGAACAATAACACAAGACGTGCTTCTAGGAACTATGTGCTCGAAGAGAACGGTACTCTGCGCCCACGTACAGACCTTTTTGTCAGATGGAAGGAGAGAAAAAGTTTGTGGTAAATGTCAGAGAGAAATGTCTTCTCAGCTGTCTTCACTGTGTCCTCACCATTGTCTGTAGGGTCGGAGCAGCCACAGAGAATTCTCTCTCTGGTTTATGGTCCAATAGGAATAATCCAAATTTACTTACACAAAACCTCTTTCACAGTAACTTCCATCATAAGTTATGAAGGATTTCGATTTTCCTGTAAAGTTGCCATTTTGGACATTCAAAGGTCTGAAGGTGACCGTTTTTGAACATGGTGCATATTTAAATACAATTACAGTATGTACTGACCACATGGGCCTTTTTGTATAGGACATCTCAAACATTTAATTCATCCTTTCACACTGAAGTGTCTGTTAAAGTCACAATACAGCCACTCGAAACACTGATGTGCCACGTTATTAGGTACACTTACCTTGTGTCTACACTAATCGTCCATTATATCGGTTCCACTAATCCTAGAGGTACTCTTTGTAGTTTACAGGTACAGACTATGGTCCATCTGTTTCTCTGCATTATTTAAAAGTCCCATCACTTCTCACCACGACCCCCACAAAACCACCAGTGAGGCATTATTTGGGTGGTGGATCATTCTCAGTACAGCAGAGACTCTGACATGGTGAAGATGTGCGTGTGTGAGTGGAACACACACTGCAGTGATGATGGAATAATAAGCCTAATATGGGCTGAACGCGCTCTGAACGCAATACACGTCTTTGTTGCGTTTTGTATGCGAGCTTTATTGAATTCAGTTACACTGGCGTTCGCCTGACTGTTTAACTCCAGCCTGCAGCCCAAAGTGTAGTTCCATGTTTCACCTGTGGGGGAAGTAATTATTCTCTCCAGATTGTTTACATGTTGGACATCTTCGTTTGTCGTTTTACATTGAAAACATTGTAGTTCTACATTGAAAACAGTTTTATTCTTTGTTAAAATATACAATCGACATTTTTGTTTGAAAAATCTTCCTGATATTGGCTTACTGCACAGCGTCGAGTCAAAGGGGTGTTTTTTGTGCTTTTGGAAGACGAAGATTTCTGCAGAAGTTCTTTAACTGCACTTAATCTCAGGATATACTGTTGATTCTGCTGCAACTGGTACAAGAGCACAAACATGCCACTCAACTAATATCTCTCGCGGTTCCCAGAACACTTAAATCATGGGACATATTCGGTCCACCAAACGCAATGTGAATATAAAAGCGGTGTTTTCTTTGCGTTCATCAGGATTTTGGCAGAACGCCTGTGTGGCTTCAATTTGCTCCAACATGCTCACCTGGTGCCACGAACGTCTGGAAAATGCCTGAATCGGACGTCTGTGTGAACGAGGCTTAAAGGTGGAGATAAAACCTAAATTTGCAATTTTAGAATTAGAAAATGTCTGTGGGCAGTTCTTAACCTGAGGATCTTATTTCAGCAAACTAGTGATGGGAAGTTCGGCTCTTTTCAAAGATTCGGCTCTTTTGGCTCGGCTCCCTTAAAAGAGCCGGCTCTTAC
>JBBPDE010000107.1:36355770-36366893 GCA_037974605.1 Nannopetersius ansorgii
TTTCTGTAATTTAATCTCCTCAGTGTGACAGAGATCAGACAGTCTGACAGGAAACAGGAGTTTTACACCAACAAGGATTTTCAGAGTAAAACAGAAAAAAGGGGTCTCAGGACTGCACAGTGCTGTAAATCCTTCAGCTGTGTGTTCAGTTGTTGAAAACATTCCAGCAGCAGATCAGAATCTCTCTCTCTCTTCTCACCCATCCCGACCCACCCTGCAAAACACCAGCGCCTCACCTGACCCACAGGGAACTGGTGCACAGTACTTTCGGAGATCCGTTCGGGTATTAATAGCGGACCACGTACAAACACACACATACACACACACACACACACACAAACATACACAGATGCACTAAGACCTTGTCGCTGACACACACAGGAGGAAAAAACCCAAGGAAAAGTCCTCTTTCCAAATCAAACAGTCCTGGAGACAAGTCTCTCTATATTTCAGTGGGTCTGAGTGAGGTTTGCTTAAGTCGAGGCTGTATTTCACGCTGCGGACGCGGCGCTGCTCAAGGCTGCAGTCAGGCTCTGGGAAGCGGAGCAGAATGGCTTCTCAGTGTGGCCTGTTTGTCGAGTATAAATAACGCATAACCGGTTTCCCATGTGTGCGTCCGCCGACAAGGCCGACATTCAATGCTGTCATAATTACTAAACCACGCTGTAATCGGGGGATCTCCGTGACCAGGGGGCTGGGGGGCCGTGCCGCGCTCCGGTCCGAAATGTCCCGGCTACACGAGCCCCCTCTGCAAGTCATAAATCAAACCGTCAAGCCATGATAACAGGGGGAGCCCTCCCAGCATCCTAAGGGACCTTTAAATCCAGCTCCACAACAAACCCAGCCCTGCGGCGGCGGCGGCCCAAGACCAGAGCGCCTGCCTGCTGCTGCAGGTAGGAAGTGCTGACGAGAAGAACCTGGAGGAATTACACTCCACCTCAGGGACGCTGGGGCAGCGTGGAGCTGCAGAACATGAGATGTATCCACCAGCTCCACTCGTCTGAGTGACCTCACAGCAGCATGTCCGTGAATCACGGGGCGGAAATGTTTATGGAGGATGTTCAGCAAGCGTTAGAGTGTTTACAGCTCACACATTTCCACAAACCCCCACTGGTGCTTCATGTCGGCTGTGGAAATGCTGATTGCTTGAATCTGGATGTTTCCAGAATAGTTTCTACCCCAATAAGACTCTATAGGACTGTTAAACTCACACTAATGTGCAAAACTACTGATAAATCACACACTGTCTCCCGTACTAACTGCTCTGCACTGTCACCGTTACTGTTTAGTACTAATTCTGCTAATTGTTGAAGCATTCTCTGCTTAATCTGCCCACAACGTTCTCTCACATATCACTAACCACCTCATATTTAACGCAGTTTTATTTGTTCACACTCGCACTGTGGTGTGTTCAGCTATAACAGAACAGTCACTTTTACTTATTTGTTGTCAGTCACTGTATTGTAATGTTAACTGTGTCTTTTGTTAATTGTCTGTAATCTGTCAAGAAGCGTTTCACTGTGGGTTTCTAAAGATTACATTGTAGTTTGTACACATTAATCCAAAGCCATGTAATGAGAATGTTTCTCCTAACATGCAGAGAGACCTGCCAGAAGATCAGCCGGAGTTCTGGGAATGTTCCCTGAGTTTGTGCCTTTTGCTAAAAATAACGTGGTGGCGTTTCTCGGGATCCATGGTGCACAAAGAAATCAGAAAAATCCAGACTGCAGAGGTTTAAGCAGGACAGGATTACACAGAGTGCAAAGAGAGCAAGAGAGAGCAAGAATATCACAACACACTAAACACACAACCACATACAAGCAGCGCACAGACGCGCGTGTGTGTGTGTGGGTGAGTGTGTGTGTGTGGGTGAGTGTGTGTATGCGTGGGGAAGTGAATGTGTGTGTGTGTGTGTGTGTGTGTGTGTGTGTGTGTGGATATATGTGTGTGGATATGTGTCTGTATGTGTATGTGTGTGTAAGTGAGTGTGTGTGTGTGTGTGGGTACAGTTTAATGTTTCAGTTGTGACTGAGGGAAGAAGCGCTTTCTCTTAACACTGTTTGCACATTTACATTCATATGATTCTGACTCCCCTGTGTGTGTGTGTGTGTGTGTGTGTGTGTGTGTGTGATTCTGCCCCCCCAACCTCTTCCCAAATGGCTCTTCTTAATCTCCTGCTCAGTCCTGGCCAGGCTGGTCAGTGACAGGAAACAATCAAATGGTAGCTATGCTAATTGCTCAGCTAACTACTGCATGGAGCTCAGAATAAGCCACAAGACAGAGGGAAAAATGCATGCAGGAGGAAAATAAAGGCTTTCAATCCACAACTAAGTGAGAACGTGAAAAAAGACGCTCCTAAATATACATGCCTTGAGAAAACATGAAGAACATGTTGTTTAGGAGCAGGTCCATTTTCTCCAGGCCCGGAGTCACGTCACTCTCACAGAAATGACCTGATTTCTTCAAAAACAAGCAGCACGTTTATGACACCGCTGCTGTCGCTCGCTCTCATAAACCTATTATTCCTTTAGACAATGGCCGGTCGTTGGAAGAACTCGAACACAAGGCTTTGCGCTAGTAGCCGGTATTAATTAAGAGTAGGACTGGAGGTTAGTCTTGTAAAAGTAATAAGACTCAGATGGTGCAAACATACTGCATGTCCTGCGCTACCAGACTCCCTGGAGAACCACAGGGTAGCTCAGGCTCTGTTAAACAGGACCTTCCCTCTGCTCTCTCTCTTATTAAAGTTCACACAGGATCCATCAAAGACCTCTTGGTAAGTGGGTCAGTGTCAGTACGTCTAATAAGCCTGATAAACACTTTGAGACGATCATTGGGTTTTGCAGAAAACTGAACCGTTTGTTTTGTTTGAGGAAATAAAAAATCTATTTGATCATGTTTTCAGCGTCAGAGTTTAAAAACCTGTCCTTAAAAAGTGGAAACTCGGAGAAGCAAATCATTAAATGGTCGAAGAGAGTAACGGGTGCACCACAACTTGACCAACCAGAGAATAAACGAGAATTTACTTCATATGTTTCGTATTTCATTTGATGTATGTGTGTTTGTGTGTGTGTGTGAGAAAGTGGGTGTGTGTGTGTGTGGTGTGCATGTGTGTGTGTGTGTGTGTGTGTGTGTGTGTTTGTTTGGTTGTTAGTTATGTGGACGTTGACTCATCTCCTGTAAACAAAATTTACCTTCAGGTACAAATAAAGAGACCTAAACCTGAAACTAAACCTGAACTTGAATCTGAACCTGAACCTAAACCTGAACCTAAACCTGAACATGAATCTAAACCAGAACCTAAACCTAAACCTGAATCTGAACCTAAACAAGAACCTGAATCTGAACGTGAACCTAAACCAGAACCTAAACCTGAATCTGAACCTGAACCTGAACCTGAACCAGAACCAGAACCTAAACCTGAACCTGAACCAAAACCAGAACCAGAACCTAAACCTGAGTGGACCACAGAGCAGGTTTAGTAATTTGGTAGATCTATCAGTGGAAGAACATCCCTGAGAACAGGTCGCTGTTTGAAAGCGTGTAATGTGAAGAACTAGCTGTGTGTATTAATGTCTCACAGAACTTTACTCTCAGAGATGCTTAACGTTTACCTGCAGCGCTGCCAACTCTCAGCCCAGCTTGGGGGATTAGTCTGCTGCTGCTAATCTGAAAGCTTACAAAATGTTGCCTAAGAGTCTGGGAGTAAAGATAGACTCTGCATGTAAGGCAGATTCTTAACAAAAAAAACACAACTGGCCTTGTTTATCCAAATAAAAACCCTGAGAAGACTACACAGACCTTTACAGAAATCAGAGAACATACGGAGAACATGCTGTGTTTAGGGAAGGAGAAATGAGAAGAACACTGTTATGTCTTCCTGAAAACCATTGGTCCACATCTTTGTGGAATACCTGCAGATCCAAAGAGAACATTTGCTAAACATCAACACAGGGCAGAAAAACATAGAAAATTTCCATTAGTGTGAACTTTAACACCGTTCACTGATTGGGACTGGGGTGTTATGTTGGAGCCAAACTGAGCCTGAGGGCAGCGACCCTCACACAGCGCCCGGCTGAATAAAGAGACTCTGGCTGCTCCATGAAACGAGCCGCTCTTCCTCCCTGAGCTCTGGTTTAGTGCGGCTGAGCCTGGCCGCCCCTGCCAGCTCTGTACTGCAGCTTACACAGAGCGACCGCAGGGAGACAATAACGGCCTCCACCCGGCCACAGCTATGAGCCGTGCAGCAGGTAGCGTAAACAAAGCGCCCTGAGGCCTGTCATTACAGCAGAGAGCGATGAGGGTTTCCACACCGGACCCGTCAGTTTTGGACGGAGCGCGGACAGCGGGCTGGAAGGACGTCTCCGGGCCCTTTGGATCCGATGCAGCAGTGGTGAGTACGGTCTGTGTAACTGAGGAGAACAATGTTGCGTCTCCCGGACCCAAACCAAGCCAGCGCAGCGTCCGTGCCGGGGCCCGCTAACAGAACTGCTCAGCACTGTAATGCTGCACAACCAATTTACATCTAGGACAGACTGGAGCTCCACTTACAGCTCAGGGCTAGTGGCAACAGCACATTCGAGCCAGAGCAACATTGTGGTTTCCTCCGAACCCGCGGCCAGCCGAGGGCAGAGGAGCCGTTCTGGAGTTGGAGAGCGGGAACGCCAACACTGCCAGCAATGTAAGCCTACGAGCTCCTGTCAGAAAACTGGACATAAAACTCCAATCTATTCTGGGCTGTGGCCATGAACGACTTGACTTACAGCACAGAAGACGACATGTCACAGAGGTCACAGCACAGTGGAGGCCTCCTCGCTCACCAAGACAAGAAAACTGCAGCAAACTTCAGAGAAATTAACACAGAGCAGCTTAATCCTCAGAACTCTGATTTCAGTAAATATAAACAGTGTAAAAGAGTCTAGAACTGGTGTTTACCCTCAGAACTCAGAGTGTATCAGTAAACTCTGATTTCAGTAAATATAACCGATGTAAAACAGTCTAGAACCAGTGTTGGTTCTCCTACATTCTCGCCGTTTGCTGCTCTTTCTCTCAGTGCACCACTGCTCTGCCGCTCTCTGGAGCCCCACTATGTGGATTTTCTCCTCCCACTTGTGTTTTTCTGTTTGTTTCTAGAAAATCAAATTAAAGAAATTTCTTCATTTTTGTTCTTTTTTTCATTGGCATGTAACGCCGTTTTTTTAACCCCAGTGGTGTTTTTTTATTACATGTTTTTAAATTACAGTAACTTTGGTTCTATGTGACTCTAATCAAAGCTCAGCATGATGTCTGACACCTCAAGTACCAAAACACACATATAAGGAGCCGTTTACCATACAATCACAATCACTTGTTGGGCGTTCGGCACAGATTAGAGCTGCTTGTGCTCTAAGGCCTGTTCCAGGTGAAGGCTGGGCTGGACTTACGCCATGTTCTCCGGATCAGTGGCGCAGGCGCCCACAGCCCTGGTGACGTTGACCAGCAGGGCCTGGTTGGTTCCTGTTAGCAGGCTGACCAGGGCCGGGATGCCGCGGCTCTTTCGGATGGTGGTGCGGTTGCCAGGTCGTTGGGCGCACTCCCCCAGAGCCCCCACCACGTTCACCAGCACCTCCTCAGGCTGATCCGTCAGGAGACCCACCAGCTTCTCCAGAGCGTTGTGCTCCTCAAACCTGTGAGAATCAAACACAATTAGTTCACACCAACTCATTCAGCCCCAATTTTACTAGAAGCTTCAGCCACATCAGTTTCTGGCAGAGACAGTCCCACATGGAACAGATGCATCTAAACCCGTCTATCGCTATTATAAGCCCGGAAGGGAAAACTTCCTTTCTTCATGTACCAGCTGGACCTGAAACACTTGGAGGCTGCAGAACATTGGGAGTGCACTTGGGCAGATGATTGCGAGGGCAGTAGATTTCTGGGGTGCTGTGCTGTTTCCCACGCTACTCACTACACACTCATTCTCAATGATGGCCACTTTCTGCGGCCGGGAGCAGAACACGCAGAGCGCTCGCCGCGATTTCGGCCTTGTTCGCCAAGAGCCGTACAGTGGCAAACTACAGTAAACATTTAAAAGGAGTATGATGCGGTCAGGGAGCGCCTCAACAGACCTCTGATGTACGGTTAAGTTATGTGACCATTTTTATTCACAGTTACGGTTTCTGGCATCCCCGTTCTGAAGGCGGTTATAGAGAGTGTCCAAGGTCACTTGGTTTTGGTTGAAATCCAAAGTTGCAAGTAAAACAGTGATGAAGAGAACAGCTGCCAAAGTTGGGTCCAGTGAGGTAAGAAAAAAGTGAGTTACGCCTCGGGAGAAGAAACGTGACATAAGCTTTTAGTGACACCATGCAAAGACATCGTGAGACCTTCCTGAAGGCCAAAATATTTTCTCACTTGTTAAATGTGAAAGCACTGCTTGTCAGTAACGAAGATCAAATCAAAAGCTCCTTTCTGATCTGTGTGTTGAAAAACTAAGCCTTCATCCACAAAGACTTTATTACAGATTAACATGTAAATACAGAATTAATCACAGGAAAAAAGGCATGAAACAAGAAAAAAGCAGCGACTGTGACTGAATCTGCGACTCTTGGTCCGCATAAAACTGTCGGGTTACTTTTTCCAAAAAGTAGTTGCTATTTTGGGAGCTGATTCCAGATTTCTGCTCGATGCCTCCAGTCATTGTGTGAAGTTCCATAAGCAACACACCTAATTTAATCTAATGAAGTAAAAAGACTGGGCTTCCATGAGGAAGGAGGTCTGGAAATGGTAAAGCAAACACTTTGCCATACATGAAACTATGGTTTACAGTATTAATGTTATTTGTAGTTATTGTAAAATTAGTGTTTTAACACTAACTTAACACTACTGCCCAGTAGCAAACGGCTTTTAAGTATAATTTTCTCAGGTGCCTAAGACTTTTGCACAGCATTTACCAAAAAAGCTAAACTCCAGGAACATAAAACTTCAGAACAGAGTTTTAGCTTCATTTAGCTACAATTAATTGCTCCCTAATTGCACACATTACACTTGATAAATGATGTCCTAAAAGAAATACAGGCGCAATCTGCGGCAACTACAAACACCGAGAGCAGGGAAACACTTCACCAGAGGGAGAGAGAGAGACAGAGACAAAGACAGAGAGAGAGAAAGTGACAGAGAGACAGAGAGAGAGAAAGAGACAGCGATGGAGAGAGAGAGACAGAGAGAGAATATCTTGATCAGGTTTATATGAGCTTTAGGCTATGTTTGGCTGGTCCAGGCCCTGAAATCTGCTTCTGGCCAGAGTTTCCACTGCATGCTGACTCTGACCCGAGTCTAGCGAGGGGTGAAGTGTGAACACGTCTGAGTGACTCTGACTGAGTAAAACACTCCCGGGCCGAGAGGCGGGTTGGGAGGAGTGTACTATCTGTAATTATGGTGTTCTGTGCACATCACAGACTCCCCACTTAGGTAAGAGATGGGAGAGAGAGCATAATTGTAGTTGAAACTCTGGCCCTTGACCTCAAACATGACTGTTTTTTGGCAGAAAGTTCACTCCACGCTTCAGCATGTACAGAACTCCTCCATCAACACGTTTCCTCACTCCAGCGCTGCTCCAGATAAATGTTTTTGTCTCCTCTGAGACAAGCACCGCCGCAGTCCGCTTCCACAGGAAGCGTTTTTACACGTTTCAGAATAAAGGTTCTAAAGGAGTATTGGACATCCAGCTCTAGAGGGCCGCGGGTCAAGGGCTCGCGGTGGTGCGGCTGTCCCGGCGCTGTGGGATCAGTATTCAATCTAATCCATCTGTGTGAGCAGACATAACAGAGTCAGGGTCTTTCAGCCTTTCAGGATACAGGGTTGCTCAAGGACAGATGGTATCATGTGACTCAGGGACAGATGGTGTCATGTGACCAGGAACCGCTGTGTACACGGTTACACTGTATTTTTTATGTATTTTCTGTTTTGTATTTATTGTTTATTTTCTAGTTTCTGTCATCTCAGTGATATCCTTTGCTTGTTTGTTTTTTGTTTTGTTTTTCCTGTTTATGGTTTTATGTTTTGTTCTATTGATCAGGAGCTGCTGTGTATACTGTTACACTGTATATTCTATTTATTGTATTATTTCTGTAATTCCCTTCACTGTGTAATAATCACACATCAGTCACTCTGGTAGGCTTAGATCCTGTTTCCTCTACTGTTGATCTATGTTACTGTAGATTGTTGTGTTTATTTATTAAGTTGTTTCAGGTCCATGTAGAACTGAAACTGTGTCCACAGCTGCTGGAAGCTCTGAGACTGGGGGACTGACACTGTTCTGTGTTTGTGTTTGTGTTTTGGTGGTGGGGCGGGTGTCTTTAGACCCAACCGCCTGCAACGTGTCCCACACATGCTATTGGATGATGAATTTTCTACTCGCCCTTCTCCCGTCTCCATTTATAGAAATCCCCCGCTTTTCGCGTTCCAAGATATGTGAAAAAACGTATAGTGAAAAAACGCATTGTTGTGTTTTGGTAAAAAGAAATGCCTAAAATGTCTATTTTTATAGTGTAAACCCTAAATATGCTCCCAGAACACTTTAATTCCATTTTTAAAGGTTACTGCATTACCCTTAAAGAAAATGGAAAGGTAAACCTGTATTTGTCATGAGTGGAACAGGAATTAACTGATCTGGCCCAGATGTTGCATGGAGGAGGAGCCCAAACGCGGATGACATGAGAGAGCTGGTTTGCCACGCGGTGTTTTCTAAGAACGCTCTGGGAGGAGTAAGGATCCGCACCAAACTAATCTGGGTTCTCAAACACCCACCAGGTAGGGGAATGAACGGCTCCGAAGAGCTGAAGTACTCACGGTAACAGAGAATAAGTGATAGAGGGGTACGTCTAACATGAAGCAATGTCTGTGTGATGTGTGTAACCACTTTCCTGCTTTAATACTCTGCATAGGGTCATTTCTGGTGCCAACTGACCCCACGTGACCTGGTGTGCGTGACAGTATTTGCTCTTTATTTTAAATTCCCAGCTGAGATATGCAACTCGGAAGGTCACTGGACAAAAGCATTGGGACACCCTAGTGAGGTGAAAACATCCAAAGAAAAATATATTTGTCACAAAAAAGCAAAAAAAGGCAGAGGATATTTGCAGTTTTCGTGTTATTGAACCATTATTTCCATGTTTGGTTCTGTGTGAGACTGAATCCGCCACTCCTGATCCACGTAAAACTTGGAGGTCACTGTAGTGTGTTAAAGAGAGGTTACAGAGAGGCTGTTTACAGCAACCAACATCCTCCACCTGGTCGCTCTTCACTTGGTTGCTTTTTCTTGTTCTCAGCAGTAACTACGTCCATTTACCTGCAGCAAAACATGGCAGCGCTGCCAGGACGTCCTCAGCGGTTCAGGGTGGAGCGCTCCACGACCCCTGCCAGCAGGTGCAGGCGCTGTCTTTAAATTTATTAAATTTATTAAAGTATTTAGGCTCTAACATTGGAGTTCCTCTTTAAAGAACCACATTTTGAAAGGTTCTTCTGGTTTCCCGTCAGGAGAGCGGGCAGCCATGAGAGGGAGTCTGCTGTGTTCATCAGTTCATTCATAAAGACGAGAAAAATCAACTTTAAATAAACACACACAGTCTATGAACATGATTATATTTTATGCCATCAATCATCTTTCACGTTGATGTATCTGTAATCAGGTAAATGGTTAACACATGCTGTTCTCGCGGTGCTCTGGCAGAGGCATTACCTCACCAGCTCCTTCCTCACCCCCCCCAATCAATCCAACACACTCTCCTTCTCTACCCCCCCCCCAGCCCTGTCACTGCTCTCAGTCCTGCATCACTCAGGCAGAGACATGCTGTCGGTTCCTGGCAGTGCAGCCCGTCTGCCTTGCTCGCCCGGGGAAAGCTCCTTTAAATTATAGCCGCTGTAAAATATATTCCGAAACGATTTTTGTCACGGAATGCCACTCGGGCCGTGATTGATGTTGAAGTGGGCACGCCGAGATCCAGACGGCCCGGCGAAAAGCCCTGCTTAACTCAGCGGCCTGAGCAGCACACACACCCCACACACTGCACAAACTCGGGTCTGACAATGAACGGTTTGGTCATTTCGTTTCAAACACGGCGTCCGACCTTGACTTGACGTTTTTATACGTTGATGGAGCGGCCCTGAGAGCTGAAGAAAAAAAGGCTTCCCTCCTGCGCCCATTAAACATCCTGCCAGCGTCGTGTTGCGCCCCCCCCAAACCCCCACCCCGCGCCGCCAGCCAGATTCCAGCTCTGCTCACACCCAACAGCGCGCAGGGTCCAGGAGAACGCCACGCCGCCAGCGAGAGCAACACAAATGCCGCTGTGCTCTTACAACACCCTCCTTCTCTCTGCTGCATTACTGTTATCGTATCCAACGCTGTGTGCGAGGCTTTTTTAAGCTCGCAAATGAAGCTCCGCAATTGTGGTTAGAGTGCAATTATTGGTGCCATTATTATCCTTGCTATTATTATTACTGCTGGCTCTGCACAGCCACGCCGCTCTGAGTCACCTGGGCGTGAGGATAGAGAGCAAAGAGCCAGCAACCCTCACTCCTTCTCTCGGCCTGCCAGGCTACTTTACCCAAGTCTCTCTCTCTCTCTCTACCTCTCTCTCTCATTCTCTCTCTACATCTCTCTCTATACCTCTCTTTCACTCTATCTCTCTGACTCTCTCTCTCTTTACCTCTCTCTCTCACACTCTCTCTACATCTCTCTCTCTCTTTACCTACCTCTGTCTCTGTCTTACTCTCTCTACCTCTCTCTCTCTTTGGGGAGTGCAGGCCAGGAGCCTGAAAGGTGCTGGTTTGACCGTAAATAACTCAAAGTGTGTTTTGTGGAAAACAGACCCATTACCCAAATTCAGTGCAATTTATAATGTGATCATTTAAAGTTAAAGGTAATGTGTGAAACAGAGCTTGAAGTACAGTGGGGCAAAAAAGTATTTAGTCAGCCACCAATTGTGCAAGTTCTCCCACATAAAAATGTGAGAGGCCTGTAATTTTCACAATAGGTATACCTCAACTTTGAGAGACAAAATGAGAAAAAAGAAATCCAGAAAATCACATTGTCTGATTTTTAAAGAATTTATTTGCAAATTATGGTGGAAAATAAGTATTTGGTCGCC
>JBBPDE010000107.1:36422991-36441504 GCA_037974605.1 Nannopetersius ansorgii
AGAGAGAAACTGACAGACACACACAGACTGAATGGAAGACAGAGAAAGACCAACAGATAGACAGAGACAGAGAGAGACCGAGAGACAGAGAAAAGGAGAGTGAGTCAGACAGAGAAAGAGAGAGAGAGAGACAGACAGAGAGAGAGACAGACAGAGACAGACAGAGAAAGAGAGACAAACAGACAGACAGATAGACAGAGAGTGAGAGACAGACAGACAGAGCGAGCGAAAGGGACAAAGCAGGAGAAAGGGACAGACAGAGAGAGAAAGAGAGAGAGAGAGAGAGAGAGAGAGAGAGAGAGAGAGAGAGAGAGAGAGAGAGAGACCGAGAATGCTTTAATAAAACAACAAGCCATAAAATACAGGCAAAGTCCAAATACTACACCTAAGTGTGGTCCTATTGTTCAGCCGGTTTCAGTGCTGACACTTTACTCTTTTGTGTTTCCTAGCAATGTTATTTTGGGCTTTGGTAGAAAGTTGTTCCAAATGATAGAATATTAAACATAAAAAGGATTTGTAGATGAACTAGTAGGCGTGTAAATCACTGACCTTGGAAAAAAAACAAAACTTAGTGACTTATTAAACTGATTCTTTAGGAAATTAACTGGTACATCATAGAAGCTCAGATTTCACATTTTGTTTCAGTCTTTTATTTTATTTATTAAAAATCACATTTTACTGCATTCTTCTTTTTTTAATAATGATTTCCTTTAAACCCAAAAATGACTATACTTGATATTATAAATGACTACAATCCGTTTAACATTCCTAAATCAATGCAAGCGAATCACTGCTTTAAATGCATTAGTGCTTTATTGTCTTACAGCCCCACTCACTAGTTGACAAAGCTGTTGAACAAGTTCACAGTAAGGTCGCAAGAGGTTGGCTGAGGCGTCTGCAGTTGGCACACTTGGAGTTTTCACAACATGGAGGTGACAGGAGATAAGGGTGAACGGTGGATGGTGAGAAACATCCATGTCCGGCACATTTACACTAAACAAAAGGGTGGATTACGGGTGTGCAATCAAAGGAGGGGGGGTCATGTATGTTGACACCATCTCAATATTCAAACCCAAGAAAGATCTATTAATAGCTGGAATGGAGAGGGTGAGCCATGTGTGTATTCTCAACATGCACGTCTTCTAATTTGAACATGGCCAGTTTCCTCATGCATGTTAGTTTTGATCCAATTAGCTGGCACACATTTACATCCACTCTGGCCAGAATGTGTCCTCCACCCATAGATCATGACGTCTCTCATAATGGTTGAGGTGTTGATCTTTTATTACCCACTGTGTGCAGCAGTTGCTAAGCAACACATTACTTCCCTGGACAACATGTATTTGCCCAGGCTCCGGCACTACACGCCGCTATAGGTGGTATGGCTACGGCTCTTGTGTGGCGACACCTAATTAACCAGCCATCAATGAGTGGCCATACGAACAATTGGCTGTTTGTGGACAGTCTGCAGTACCTCAGTTATGCAACACAACTGGACAGGCTTTCTCTTCTTCTCTAAGAGGATTTGCTCTGAATCACTGGCTTCTCAAATAACACAAACAGCTGCTGCCATGTTTTGAACCTGTGATTTGACCACACACCGCAATAGCAACATCAAAGGACAGGTGGTGGGGGATGTTCAGAGGTGTCCAACACAGTGAACTCTAGGGAACTCCTCCCTCACAAGTCAATGAAGTGAGAATCAGAAAAATGTATTGATCTGGAAGGAAATTGCTGGTCAGTGCCTCATTTTGCTTCCTTACTTTTGCACTAATGTAGCGAACATGTAACAGAAGCTTATGAACTCTAATTTGTAAAAAAAAAAAACTGCATGCATCAATTATGCATACATTACACCTCAAACTATTTCAACTGTTTGTTAAGCATTTTCAACACAGATCATATGATATACTGCTATTTAGAAAAGAAATACACATGCATAGTGAAAATTTAGACATTGTGATGCAGATTACTATGTACAAAGCTAATTAACCTATTGTTATTGTGTGTAACGAATTGGCATTAATTAGCTACATAATTCTCACACACACTAAAAACACTGCTCAGTGTGCAAGTTGCAACAGGTTAAAAAAATGAACCAACTGGCAATTTACCAGTCACATGGCACTGTAGTCAAAAACAGTGCCCTTAAAAAAAGAAGCATGCATTCAAATGACCTGGTGTGTTTGAAGTAGCACTTTCTTCACTTTTCACTGTAGACACATAAGCTACTTCAGTGCTTAAAAATCTTTCACTTATTCAGAATGCTAATGGAGAAACAAAATATTTGTATCCATCACAAATGTAAAGGTTCATCTTACTAATACCAGCCACAATATAATCAGTTTTGATGGCACCAGCGCTATTTACAAAAACAATACATGGCCTATTTTGCCTATATATTGAGCAAAAGGAAAAAACAGTAAAGTTTTTGCTGAACTAACATAGAGGTGTGAATTGCTCCACTTCAGTGAACTTGAAGGCAGGCAGAAGGGAGGAAAAGCTGTCTGTAGCAAAAGTGAAAGTCCATGTGAAGCAATACAGGCTTATATGAGATAGCAAGATCTGCAGTGATTCAAACCCAGTAAAGTTGGAAATGCCCTGTGAGAAGTAAGGGAGAAATTAATGAGCAAATAATTAAGCGAACCAACTCACCGGCGGTTTAGTTAATGAGGTCTTAAATCCCTGGGTGATATGCTTCCCTGTTGGCAGACTCAACTGGAGCAAGGAGCTATACAGGAGAGATCAGATAAAACACAGAGCAATCAGAGAGCAGGATCCTCAGAGTCAGCACGGCACAGCAGGGTTACAAAATACTGATTTCGGCACTAAAACTGGCCAATGTTATATTGATCGAAACGGTTTAATTTTCTGCGAGATAATTATGAATGTCTTGTTAAATTAAAGCTCATCTGAGACGCTCATGTCACATAGCAAAAAGACATTATAGCAATAACAGTATCTCAGTGACCAAAATCACAATAAAAACTCCTAAATGGTATAAAATGCAGCTTTTAATCTATTGTTTTGCCTTGTTTGCGGCTCTTACCTTTGTTCTATCCACTTTCTGTTTTAGCAATGCAAATTTCCCACTTGTGGGAATAATAAATGTTATGTTAACACAGATCTCATCTTATAACACAGATCTTTTCTCAGGTTTGCTATTATGGAACGTGACAGAATGCAAAGGTTTACCAAAAACAATTCTGGACATTTCCCATGGCTCAATTTACAAAAACAAACAAACAAACAAATAAGGTTTGATAAATAGGCATAGAAAAATGAAAACGAAAGTACGAAAACACCTGAATGTCTGCTGCAAACTTCAAAAGAGAGCACGACAGAACACGAATAGAAAGCCTCTGAAGAAAAAAAAATGTTGACTCTTTTTTACTAAATAAGAACCTGAATATTATGATACTGGCTCTGTACAGTATGACATTCTGTGAACTACTTTTTATAGTTAAGAAAAAAAAATAGCCTCACACTTGATTTGACAGTAATAAATATACAATTTCCATTTTCCCTAAACAGGTCGTATTAGCATCCACATTGTTTTTGAGAGCCTCAATGAAGGAAAGGAAAAATAAACCAGTAGAAATCCACTCTGGCAGCATTATAGGAAAGCATGTGTTTTCATATTTCATTTTGAGAGTGCATGGAGTAAAAGACAAAACACACTGTGTACAGACTGCAGGGGTATAGAAATGTCCTTACTGTGGTATTAGAGGAGTGCAGTTTTGCGATTAGACCTCATTCTATTTCATTACATGTTCTGTGTGGTCGTGCACAATGTATTTGTTCATGTATTTTTAATCAGTAGACATGTAAAGTGGAGGAAAGGTGCACTGTAGACCAGCGGTGAGACACAAACAGAGTAAACAAGTTTTAATACGTTCATTTTTTAAAAATATAATAATCATCTAAAACAACAATATCTGTGCATTTCCGTGTTTTTAGGTCTCAGATCTGTGAGTGCGTCATTGTTCTCTGCATGACGGCGACTATGCGAAATCACAGAGTACTACATTAAGAGCTATTTTAATATAGCCTAAATATGAACGAGGGACTGAGAGTTATATTAAGAATCCCAAGGGGAAAGTGTCACTGTGTGGCAAGCAGAGACATGACTGGAGTCACCGCAGAGACCTGCTTCCAAAAATAACATCCTCCTCTACACCCCCATCGATTCCAGCCCACTCTAGAGCTGTTCCCAAAGGAATAGCTACTTTAGATAATATTCAAGGGAACAGGACGCAATTTTCAGCTACATTTGCCCGCCAAGGCAGCGTGTGACACACAGGCACACTGGGACTCGCAGCTGAGCATGTGGAAACAGTGAAACGACCAGGAGAGATACGACAGAACCTTACTTGAGATCACAATTAGAAATGACTCTTCAATATACACATTCCCTGAAAAAGACTACAACACATGTAAGGCCATCGTTCTCAATTACATCAGCACTAGGGATGGGTCATGACTTTAATTTTCTCCATTAAATTATACAAAATCAGATGATTCATGGAGCATATTGCTTTTAAAAGTTGATATTTTCCTTTGTTTTTCAACACCTTGTAATAAGTAACATGTAACTGCCAGGAGACGCCAATTCAAACCCGTTTGCCAACCACCATTGAACAATAAAATATGAAGAACACATTAAGAGCAGACCCTAAAGAACATGACACAATAAAATTAAGTGTGAATGGGTCTTTCTCTCAATGTGTGTGTGTGTGTGTGTGTGTGTGTGTGTGTGTGTGTGTGTGTGTGTGTGTGTATTCCTTGTGAATATCTATTTTTTTGTACATTACTAAAGGACGCATCCACCAGGAACCTGTTCTCACAGATTCAGGACAGTGTAATGCTTCATTAGTGCAACTACTTCCTTTAATCTGAAGAGGAAATCTTCAATGTTAATGTGGTAGCAGCTTGAAGAGGAATTCCACTTCACTAACATCCTCATAAGTGCAGTGACAGTTACAGTTACAGTGAGGGCTCACTCATCTTTCCCCATCAAGCCTCCAAATTAACATACAATACATTATCAGTACATTTTTAAAAAAGGACAGTAATAGTTTCAAACTTTGGTATCAAAATAGTGTTATCTATATTTAAGTATCAGATCAAAGTTTAAAGTCACATTAAAAAAATGAGTGTCGTTAGATTTCCCTTCAGCAGAAAAAAAAGAACAAATCATTCCCCCCATATAAAAAAAATGACATTTACGCAGAGTGCCTATTTTACAACAATAAAAAATCCTGGTGAGGAAGTGCCATAGTTATAAAACGGTTTACATTCAGAAGTCAAGAGAAGGCCAGATCAAAATACTCATGGTCACACAAGCAGTGCAGATAAAGTAGCCAACAAAAAAGGCCCAGTGAAAATATATACAATAAGAGACCTTTAAGAGGGCATGACAAGTTTGATGACCTCAAATATGTTAGCGATGCTTATCAGAGCAGACTACTTAAACCAGGAGTTCAGAGTCTCAGAACCTCAGACTGTTTATAAGGGGAGTCACACACACACTGACAGATCAGTGTGAGGGCTATACTGAGAGCGATCCTCCACATAACGCTTGTGCTGGTCCTGACCATTGATGAATGGAGTAAAGGGGGTTAACTCATGATACATGGAAACAGCTGAACTACAGTCCGTGGCTGCAAGCTACAAAGTGCAGGTGGAGCAACGGCAAGTAAAGCTGATAAAACTGACAGTGTGTGTGTGCACACGTGTGTATGAGTCTGTGTCTGTGTGGCAGTGATTTCATTTTTCCAGCAGTCTAGCTAACGTCCAAATCCCTCTTGTTGCACTGCCGTTTAAGTGAGTCAGGGTTCTTTGTACGTAATCATACCCGAATCACTTGGCGTTCATGAATCACTCTGGTTTAAATATGTTTAATAACATGTTGAGCTGCTCTGCGTCACATCTCAGAGGAGCTGCGAAACACACACGTTGCTGCACATTCAGCCTCGCAATCTGCTCCGCAGACAAACAGCCTGGTCAAACTGAGCTCACAAACAAAGTAATTATGCTGAGGAGTCTGGCACAGTTATTAAGACAAACCGCTACCAAAAAGCACCCGCATACAATCCTTCATTTAGACTAGCCTACAAAACTAGGGCCCACCCAAATCACAAAGCAGGGCCTATACTTTGTGTTATGGAGGCTTCGGAAACAGAAGGCGAGAGAAGTAGGAAACTTCTTAATAGAAAGGTGCACCAAATGTGGACCAATTTGTAATCAAAATTTAAGACTGGAATATCCAGAGGATCTGGAGAACTATGAAAACCCAGGGCTGGATATTGAAACACCAGGCTTTACATTTATTTGAATTAGTGATCTTTGGTTATTAATGCTTGAATGTTACGATAAGAAGTTGACGCTTGACATCTGCACAAAGCTCTCACTTTTATCACAGGATGTTTAGTTAGGATCCGAACTTAAAACGTCTTTACATGTGAAACTTGATCTAATAATACAGGCTAGTAATATTTAATGTTAACTACGCATAAAGCTTTAAAACTACTCTGACTGATTAACACAACAGTCACACAACCCACTAGCTGGCCAGCTAACATTAACAGACTAAGGTCGCGTCACTAGTTATATTTTATTCATTTCTTCCCCAAATCCATTCAGAGCCCAGGTCTGATGCAGAAGCTACCTTTAAAATAATTCTAATTCTAACGACTCTGAATTAAAAATATATATATAATTTTAGATATAACAAATATAAATAATTGGTGTTTGTTTCTAAATTGATATCCACTCCCCAACTGAATAGAATACAGAGAATAAATTGAAGAGGACACAATCATTTATTTTCAGTGTCACTAAAGTAGACAAACGTACGAAACCAAGTGGGGCAACACAGATTCAATTCACATTTACTACAGAAATACGCTTTACCTTCAACTCTATCCAAATGAGGTAAATAGAGACTGTCAGACATCTAACGTAAACTGGGGAACAAAGTACTTAAACAAATCTTGACATTGTGATACTGCAATGCAAAAAGCAACACTGCACTATTGAGACTGGACTTTCATTAATTGTGGTCCGTAATGTCGCAGCACCCAAGTCTGCTACTAACCAGCAACAATTCACTTCAGGACATTCATGTCATACACCACACCCCTCCACCTCTAATGTCTTCGTAGGTTCTACCAAAACTGAATACAGTCACAATTTCAGTCAAATTCCAAAATATAACGAAATCATGAACCTAAATCAACACCAAATCACTGCCTAACCCTCAAAAATAGACAGTACATCTGTCTACAAGGCATTTACTCTATTCACACCAGGGAAAATGAGCAAAGGAGAATCCTATAGCCATTGTAATATTCTCCGATGTTTCCATTCTGTGCTTTAGTGGTATTCAGAAACAACGAAATACCTGAACATTCAGTAGCTCGTATTCTCACTGTGTTAAACACATTAGCCAACAATGCAAAACTGTTTTTTCAGAATAAAATACAACTTATTCTGTAAATATTCTACATGAAAAAAGGTCATTCTGAAAATTTCTTTACAAACAGCACCTTTGGAGAAACCGAAATACAATCAAACTGGGGAAAACACTACAATAGCACAATTATGGAGAAGCTTAATGAACTATAACAAAATATGTGTTAAATATTTAGCTATTGACTATCACTTACATTAGTGTACGTCTGTCTGAAGGAATGTCTGCCTGGCTGAATGACTGCATGCATTGTAAGTCACACTGAGTAGTTTCCTAAAGAAGCCTAATCTAATCAAATAGAACCAAAAAAAAACTTACAACCAAAAAAGGAGTGGACACTGATATATGTAGTACTACTGCAATATGGGGAGTCTCAATCTAACACTCATTCACAATTAATAGCAAAACATTCCTTACAAAAAATGCAAAGAATGCTGCATTCACAATAAACAGGCTGTAATCTGTTGTTCGTGGTTCATTTGTCAAAGCAGTGGTATGAGGAATTCAGAGTGGCCATCTGCCGCATATGCATCTGAAACTAAGCCCGACTGGTAAATCCACATTCATTCGCTAACTCCCATTCTCTTCTCAGATGCGTCTGAATTGATAGTATCCCAGTTCATCAGAGTTCTCTGAAGGAAATGAACTGAAAACCTCAGAAGATGGAAGCATAAAATAGAATCACACACAATTCAGATACAAGTTAATGTAACAGGAGCCACAAATTGGCAAAAATCACTCATGATGTCTCAATCCTTGAAGGCATTTTCATGAAATGTGACAAATCACAAATGTTTCAGAAACTTTCGTTATGGTTTGACAAGGTATAATGGATAAAATACACCAAGACACAGAAGCGTGAGACTTAAATAAAGCTATCAACTTTGAAAACTATAAAAAAATTAATAAATAATGGTGAACAGTGCCAATCTGCAGAGGTCCAGAGCCTCGATGGGCCAGAGCTGTTTAGGCAGCGAGAGGAGAACCTCCGCAGTATTAAACGGATGATATACAAGTCGGGGTAAAAAAAATAAAAAAATGGGATGTTACTAAGTAGTTTAGTAACTGCTCACTACCATAACTAGTTTGGATGCACACGCCAACAGAATATGCAGAATACACAGTAACAAGGCGTATGAGTGAGGGAGTAACACCATTTTGGACTTTTAAAAGCATGTGTTCACTCATTTTTGCCATTTTATTACTTTACTTGTTACCACAATGTGAACAAGTACAGTATATCTATAAAAGTATACATTTATCCGTGACTTTTCTGTGTTTTTCTGTTCTAGATTTTGATTTTACAACTGTTAGAATAGGTAAGTGTGTTTCAACGAACACCAAAATTCGTCGTGCCGTAAAACTCAAGGACACCTTGCAGCACAGTATACCAATATGATACAGCATACTGTAACAGCATTTCTACATAATCTATATTTGGCTGTCCTTTGCCATTGTATATACAGACAGTATACTATATATAAAAATATTGCAAAAACAACAGCATATTAGCGTTTTAAAAATGTAATGATCAAACAAACCAAGCCAAACAACATAGACGGAAAGTCCTGCATGTTGTAAGAAAGAAAAAAAGGTTTTGCTGACAAATACGGATAAACAGTCAACATTCTGCCTGATGTTCATGACCCGTCAGATTTAACCAGTGAGGGCAATAAACAGATCGAACACAAGCAGCCATTAAAGATTTAAAAAGCATGCGTACACATTAACACTGCATGGAAGTGATGGGGCAGAAAAAAAATGTCCATCCAACCACTGGCATGAAGAAACACTGAGAGACCTATTCAGGCCACAAATCACAATGTTCATGCTTTCTAGGACATTAAGTGGTAAACAATTTTGTCCTTTGAAGCAAAAACTCCCTGCTCTGCTCTGTTAGAAGCTGGCTGTTTTGGAGTGAAATCAAAGCAGGACATATTTCTAAATCATTTTGACAGTGCTGCCGCAATGTTTTTCACTCGGCTCATCTTTGCAATGCACAAAGAAGTGATGAGATACGGTTAGTACCTTTGCTAGATCATTTATAGAGTATTAACATACAATAACTGTACAAATGCTGAAAAGTATTGGGACATAAATTTGGGTTCCTAGCACCCAACCGAATCACCTCATCTCTTTAGAGCATTTTATCAGTTGATAATGATGATGTCATCAGTGAATTCGGGGAATAAGAACACCCTCATGGCTAACAGTGCAAAAACCATGTTAAATATACCAAACCATTTTTACATCCACAACCTTTTAATATGATAACATTCTAGGGCTGGGCAATTTGGCCTAAAATCAAAATCTCGATTTATTGAACATTTTAACTTGATTACGATTAATGAACGATTGTTTTATTTTATTTTAGTTTTTTTTCCCCCTCATAGTTCACTGACAAGTTGCTCAGTTGTCTCAGTGTTTAAGCTCTCCATGCTCGACAAGTCGGTGTAAACGTAACGGAATGGGGTCACGTGACTCCACACGCGGTAGCGTTTTTAAAGGGAAAGTAATCAAAATAATCGACCTGGAAAAATTTGATGGATTATAGGTTCTGAACGTCGATTTCGAGGACTTTCCGATTAATCGGCCAGCCCTATAACATTCTATAGAAACTTAGAAAACTAAGGTAATACACTGAGGAAATAAACAGTCAACAAAACTAGTGAAGTTAGATACAGGGCCCATAACGTGGAAAACTAATTTTGCCTCTCTTTTCTGAAATATTAGCACTAAATCTTTGCTCTATAGTACAGATAGTACAAACATAGTTTCCTCATATAGTACCATTTTTAAATTTAACATCCCCTTGATGTCACAAAAAATAACACCTTTACACATTTTTGGCTGGAGTGCATGAGTAACGTCAGTGAGTTGAGAGCTACCGCTACCCAGAGAAGCACTGTACTCAGATCAGGCAGCCACAGTCACTACCAGGACCACTTTTTAAGTGGATTCTTAAAGCCGCCACCAGTAAATCAAGCAATGTCATTATTATATAGCTAATCTATTGATGTTCTGCCACTGCATCAATGCACAATCATGCACGTCTGCTTCGCGATGCATCGATTGTGTGATTAATTTCTACACCCCTACTATTTTAGTCCTTGTACTACTTTTTCTTTACAATTTACAAGTATGCATCATTCAACAAACAGCTGCAGAGTTTGCCCAATAGTGCAACAGCAGAACACTCAGACCCAGTTTAAACCTGGTCACTTCATGTTCATGTTTGCCTGATCAGACTTTAGCCAAATGCATGTAAACTCATTGGTCTGGTATCTGATTACATCGATTTTAATTTGTGGATTAGTGCAGATTAATACGCAAATCAGCTCACTGTTAAAAACCTGTACTACTCTTCATTTCTCTGTTCTATTAAAAAGAAAATCCCAAATTTGCACAACACAGCCAGTGTTTACAAGAAGAGGCAGCTAAGATTAACAATCCACCTGTGTCTTCACCATCATAAAACATACATGTCGAAAAACAGTGCACTGTTACAAGGTGAATAACAAGGCGGGGTGGAGGTTAACCAAACCGGCACTGTACAAAAAAGCCTACCATTAAGTGGTGGCAGTTCAGCAGCAGCCTCTTCCATAGGCAGAACAGTGTGTGTGGTTGTGTTAAAGTATCGAGAGGGGTTCTGGTGGTCCAGTGTGTTACAACTATGTCCCAGATCTGTTTTAAGTGTTTACATATTTATGGCCTTTATGTTGCTTGGCATCCAATATTCTTCACCCTAGATCAGATCTCATCATGAACTCATGAAGAAAGCCCAATAAAATAACACCAAAAATTTATAGCAATTAAGACGAAGTAAATCAACATTAAATATCTGTGATAGGAGCAGTACATGAATCTCTGCTTTGATTAACTGTTGTTGAGCAGCACTGACTTTAATGTTGATCAGTCTCTCAGACGAACAGAACTGCTTCAACATAGTAGCGGTGATGAGCTTTCCTGCATGAACTCCATGCTTCAGGTTCTGCCACATTTCTACAGTAAGGGTGTGTTTACTGCGGGTGTCTGGCTCTAAGACCCAACGCATGATGAGCTTCAGTTCCTGGAAAGACGACCCGACATTTTTGAGTAAAATCTGCAGATCCATTTGATATTTACAATTCATAGTAGCCAGTCCTGGATCAGTGGCAGCAAAACTGTCTCAGATTATTCACTATTTAATAGAGATGTTCCGATACCATTTTTCCCCTCCCAATACTGATTCCGATACTTGGGCTCAGGGTATCGGTCGATACCGAGTACTGATCCGATACCTGGGTGTGTATCTGTATATACAGCTGTAGATACTACTAGCCCTGTATTAATTGAAAGAATTATTGTTGTGGCAACACGACACAACTTCCTGTGTTTGCATTCTGAGCAGTGAAGAAGAATTGATTTCCGATTTACAGTGTTAAGCAAAGCTAGCGGGCATATGTGTTTAGGAAAATGGTATTGGATCGGTACGTGGACGTCTAATACTCGCGATACCGATGTCAGATTTTTTGGTGGTATCGGCAGCATTTCCGATACTAGTATCGGAATCGGAACAACACTAGTAAGAATATGAGTGTGTTTGCTTGAGGCCTGTCCCTCAAACTGTTCACAGCTTCCAGATTCTACACTGATGTCAGATCTTTCACCTCCTCCGGGCTCTACACACACAGCTGTGTGTGACACAGGCTCTGGTGGGGGGGGGGGGGGTGGCTGGAGGAATGTGGAGCTGCAGAGGTGAGACGAAATGGAAATGGAGAGAGGAGAAGATAGGTGGGCCTGAATGGACTAGGAAAAGACGCTGCCAAATGTGAAACCAAGGAGGGAAATATCATCACAGCACTGAGAAAATGTGTGTGTGTGTGTGTGTGTGTGTGTGTGTGTGTGTGTGTGTGAGAGACTTACATGGGGCTGCACATCCAGAATGCACACCTTGTTTTTGGCCAGAACCGAGCGGACCGAGTCCAGACTCGTCCCGTAGTAATTCCCTTTATACTCGCCGTGTTCAATAAACCTAAGACAGAGACGAAGAGAGAGAAGTTAGAAAGACTTAAAATGACACCAAATACTCTTATTAAGTATAAACAGTAGAGCTGGACAATATGGACTAAATATCAGTATCGCGATTTTCTACATGATGCGACTGCGATGCCTTTCAGTGTATTAAAGGGCCAATACCATCACTTTCCTGTAACAACAATAACCGTTATAAAGACGGCCCGCTTTTAAATGATCATTTTTGTGATGTCACAAAACCAACTCATTTAAATACAGTAACCCCTGCTTTTTACTGGACGAAAGTAATGGGACACGGTGGTGAGGTAAATGGTTTTCAGGGAATAACCCCTGATCTACTTGGGCTAAAAATACAAATACAAAAATACAAATATTGGAAAGGTCTCCTGGAGATCTACCGAACTGAGTGCTTTCACCGTGGAGAAATCGCGTGCGGGGCTCAACCCTGGTGTGGAATTTGAATAAAAGTGCTTCCAGGTCGGCTACAGCCTGCCAAGTCCGCTTGTGTGAAAGCATCCAGAAAATATATATTTGTCACAAAAAAGCAAAAAAAGGCGGAGGATATTTGCAGTTCCCGTGTTATTGTAGGGATTTCCACATAAAACTGAGTTCGGTTCTCCAAAAAAATACGTGAGTCTGAAACTGCGACTCCTGATCCACGTAAAACTGGGGGCGGGGGGGGTGGGGGGTGCTAACTGTATGTCCTTATTCTGGCTGCAGCATTTTAGCCCAGCTGATCTGCCAAAACATTTTATGGCTAAACATTAGATTTTTGTTGGATTTCATGAAGACCTCGATTCATCAGAACACCCAGTAACTCGCCTGGAGCTGTGATTGTCTGCCCTGTCAGAGACACTGTGATTGGTTAGAGGCCTGGAGACTGAGATTGTGATGAAGATTATCAGTGGATATGTGGTGCAGCTCTAATGAACAGCCTGGCATTGCACTGCAGGGGGCCGGTACTGAACTGGGGGTCCTGGAAGCTCAGAACAGTGTCAGTGGGTTCGGACCTGTTGTCTGTAAGAGAGACGGCCTCGGAAAACCTGCGACTCGCAGTAAAGCCGCTCAGAAATCCTCCGCAGGCTCACCGCTCGCATTCTTCAGCGCAGCGCTATTCCAGACGCTCTGGCACTGCGGCCCTTTATATAATCTTCTATGTTACACTTTAAATCAGTAACACCTGTCTCCCCGGAGCACAGGCCGCGCCGAGCCGAGCGCCAGGGGCTGCAGGAATACTGCTATACTGCTTCCTGAGCAGGCAAAGGCAAACAAACACTTTTCCACCACATTCCTCCTCCCCTCCGGCTCCCTCTGATCAGTGTCACCGAACACCAGCACGTATTTTTAGCAGATAGGTAGAAAGAGAAATAGCTCGGAGACGACGAATGTGGAAAGAATTCCTGAATGACGGAGCCTGACGTGGTGCGAGCAGCGGGAAATGTGTGCTAATGCTCCGTTACACAACCAGGAAAAGGCTCTTTTCAGAATAGCCTCCAAAATGAAAGACACAGTTGAACCCGTTTAATTATTTAAAGGACACTGTAAGCAAACACAGGAGGGTTTTTTTTGGGGGGGGGGCATTTAGTTCTGCTGCCTCTTAGAGCTCAAACATTTAAATATTCCGAGTTCGTCCTCAGACACCCCATATTTCATCATCAGCAAGAACCAGAGCTGCTCAGCACATCATCTGCTCAGCTTCATCACGATATGTAAATCAGCCTCTAACCAATCACAGTGTTGCTGAAAGTGACCAATCACAGCTGTGAGCTGACCGATCCAGGTGAATCACTGGGTGTTCTGATGAATCGAGCTCTTCATGTAATCCAGCACATAACTTGATGGTAATCATGATGGAAGTTATAAGTTATCGGTTTGGATCTAATTATGTTATCATCATCAGTTCTATTGATCTCAATACAACCCTTAACCACAGCAGCGCTTCCACTGAAACACTCTGGTTTACACTCAACACCAGTTACTGAACCACAGAGCACTCTCCTCTGGTTCTGCGCACACACACACACACACGCACGTGCATGCATGCATGCATACACACCACGCACACACACGCGCACACACACTGACCAGGACTCTCTAAAGTTTTGTGATTACTTTGTTCGTCAAAAATAAATATAAATAAAACTGAATTGAACACAAACACACAAACAAATATATATAAAACGGCTACTTCTGTACTGTGTAACATAGTGCACTTCTCTAAAACCAGCTCTTTTCTTTAAATCACTGTTTTCTAACGTGTTTGTTTTCAGCATTTTCACTCTGGTCTCAGGCACCACATCGTCAAAGTCCTACAATGGAGAGAACATTTTTCTGGGTGCTAAGAAGAGGTTCTTCACTGTTAATTTGACGTTTACGGTAACTGAGGGCTCCACAAGTGTCTGTTTTCTGGGAAGCTCGTTTGAGGCCGGCCAGGTCTGCTAAATGAGTTTGGAGCTCTGTGGTGTTTGTTGTCCTGCAGGGTGGCGTATGGATGGGATGTCGGGGTGGAGGCTGCCTCTGTGGTTTTGGGTTAATTTGGGCTAATCTGTTTTTAGGCCAGCGCAGGGTTTTCCTTGGGAATGCCGATGTCTCTCCTCATGAGAATGAGCGTCTCGCACCGGCACGCATCGACCAGACACACGGAAACACCCCGGGATGTTCTGGCTTTGCTGTACCAGGTCGGCCCGAAATTCTCCTTAGTCTCACCCCTCTGTCCTCCCTGCTCCTCGGGTCCTTCCCTTGTATAGACGGAGTTCTGATTTACAGTGATTTTAATGTTTGTTACAAATGACTACAAAACCATTGTGTGTCATTTTCCACCACACAGCAGCCTAAAAACAGTCCCACACGCCCGGAGCGCAGGCAAAGTGACACTCTATCCCCTATCCTGCGGTGCTCTCTTATTCTCTGATGAGAGGCTGTGGAAAAACATCCATCAACAGGCCATCCATCGGATCAGGGCTTCTGAACCACAGGGCACAGGCAGTGTAGTCACATGCTCGAGCTCAAACCAGCACACAAACACACAGACGGAGAAGCAGCCGCACGTCAGCAGCCCCTCACTTGCACTTGCACTACCAGTATATGAGAGTAATAATAAGATGATCCTGGCACGCACGCACACACACAAACCTGGGCAAATAAAATGGAATGGAAAACTCTGGGCACCCGTAAAGACAACCCCAGGGAAAATGTTTTTATGGATGTGTGTAAAGCAGACCAATCAAAACAAGCACATTATTATGGACTCTATGAAGGCTGTCACTGCTGATTTAACAGTGATCAGTATAATACAGACTAATTAGAACAATAGAAGACAGAATAATTCATCGAACAAAAAAACTTTTTTTTAGGTCAATCTACAACCATAACATTTACAAAAATACCATTTAAGCTATTATTTTACTTTGAAAATTGGACAGTTGGGGGATTTAAAATATGCAATCATTATCGTGCCAAATGCCAACTGGAGATGCACCAAAATTGTAGCCACCCAGAGAGAAAAAAGTGGAAAAAAGCTCTTGTGGGCCCACTACCTGCAGATGGAGAAGGGGCTTGGTGCAATCCCACATGAGAGGTGAATTGGGATGGAGCCCGGCAGGAACTTGCTTGAGCGGACGGCTGTGTAATACTGACTAGAAATAGTTGGGCTCACTTCCATCCACAGCCTTGCCTCTGAATCTGAACTCCAGGATGGAGGCTGAACTAGATGATAGCCTCACTGCGACGCTGCCTTGTGGTGGTGGTGTCTGTACCCAACCTTCCTGGAACGGGTGCCATGGAGGGACTCCTGAATAGCACACCTGATTAATACCCAGATCAGACCTGCATCCGCATGTTCTGGCCCTCTCAGATCCCTCAGTATGGGTGAGATCTGTCCTGAAGTGCTGAAGGCTTTGGATTAGAGGTCAGCTGATATATCGGATAATTAGCATTTTTTCCCAATATTGGAATCAGCTGAGTTTAGTATGCCGATATTCAGGCATCTCTGCGTACAGGGTAAGTGTTAAATTCTGATATTTCAAAGACACACACACACACACACACACACACACACACACACATATATAACTGGGAACACTAAGAATTTCAGTGAGTGGGTGGGGTGGGTTAAGAGATTAAAAATAAACATTATATGCACTCTCCTTTTTATATTGTTTATAAGTTTATAAGTTTTTCACTTGAAAACTTTGTTCTGTTTACAAATTATTAATCAAGTTCAAATGTTATATATTTATTTATCGTTTAGACATTTACAGTTTTACTTGTTATGTTTAGTCAGTGTTAAATAAATGTTAAATGTTAAGTGATATTTCACTACACAAACAATGAGCAAAATCAAATTTTTGGCCAAAAAAATATCGGCAGTACATATCGGTCATCGGCTGACCCTGACTTCTAAATATCGGCACCCACTTTAGAAAACCCGTATCGGTCGACCTCTACTTTGGATGTTGTTAGAATGTCATGGCTGACCTAGCTGTTCAATGCTGCATGGACAGAGCCTACAGGGTGGCAGACACGGGTGTTCCTTGGATCTGGAGAAGAATCATGACTACGTTCCCTGAAGTGTCTTATGGGGGTTCTATGGGACTAGAGGGTTCCAGGTATGCTGCTGTGGACAGTGAGAGCTGTGCCCATATCTGTGCAACTTTGTCAAGCTTCTTCCCAGAGGGTGCTGGACTCTGCCAGGGCTGCCCTGCGTCTCCAACTCTGTTCGCAACTTTCATGGACAAGACTTCAAGGGGTCAGGGGGTGGAGGGTGTCCAGAATGGTGACTTCAGGAGTGTATGTCTGCTTTTTGTTAAGGATGTGGTCCTGCTGACTTTACTCAGCCCCAACCTCTAGCATGCACCAGGATGTGAACCAGGATGTCGGGATGAGGATTTATGCCCCTAGGATGTTGGTTCTCTACCTGAAAAATAAAGCTCCACTACAAGTTGGGAGTGGGATGCTCTCTCAAGTGATCGGGATGCTTCCGGGTCCCTGTGGAGCCGTCCCTGTGGGAGGAGACCACAGAGGAGACCACGTGGCAGACCAAAGTCCACCTAGAAGGATTCTAGATTTGCATTTTTTCAAGAATTTTTCTTTTGATGCAACACTATTGTCAACTGATTATTGCCAGACCAATCCTGTTGTCAGCGTGTTTAAATTTAGGCGATTTAACATGATCTAGAATTAACAGTATGCACTTACCCTCGAATATGGTATGATGTAATAAATATGATAATATTTATTACATTTTGAAATAGTCACTGGTCCAGCAGATAAGAAGACTCACTTGTTGTTGTGAATATCTGTTTCAAACAGGTGTTTAGAAATGAAGTGATACTCCACGCCGTCGGTCTCCTGATTTCTCTTTGTTCGAGAAGTGTCTGCGGAGGACAGAGAGAGACAGAAGTGAAATACAGTGCGATTATTCAATTATTCTTATTCCACCCCCAGTCACACTTCTGCCTCTGCCCCACAGCCACTGCGGCTCAGCTCCACAGTGTGAAACCGAACCCGGCCGTCAGGCTGGGCCCAGTAATGCTGCTGTATCACACACTCACACTGCGTTATTGGACCGCGAGCACAGCGAGGGCCATTCCTCCGGCTTTACAGAGCCGGTCTGTAACCGGGAGCAGAACCCGGTTCCCTCTGACTCTCATTAAGTCCTGTCGCTGTGTTTGTCTGGCTGTAAAGCGCTGCCTGTAAAACCGGGCCGCGCGTGCCGCGCCGGCCAGCGCGGCACCAGTCCATTTAGTAGGGGTCAAAGTTCACAACGCGGAGGCCTGCTGTGGCATGTTTAACGAGATCCAGAGAGGTCAGGGGTCGCGGCGGTACACCCCTCGGACAAATTGTCCGAAAGGCAGCTCCAAAACAAACTATTAAAGTTTTATCACCGTTCCAACAAGCTGAGTGCCAGGATTCTCCTTTTCCATCCCCCCACCTCTCTCTCCTCCCACCCCCCTCACAGAGCTCCCGCCTGATTCAATCCTTCAATCCCTCCACTGTAATTCAGACTGCTCCTAGTAGAGAGG
>JBBPDE010000107.1:36449013-36454013 GCA_037974605.1 Nannopetersius ansorgii
GATCCTCGGCGGCCGGTTGGCGTGGTGATCAGCTCCATATGCGCACACTCAGACACAAACGCTCATGACTGGCTTTGTGGGGGGGCTTACACACACACACACACACACAGAGAAAGGCTCACGATGGGGGGGGGGGCACTACTATCAGTCAGTTCTGATACGCACGCACGCACGCATGTACACACACACAACTGGGTTCCTGAGCAAGATCCTTAACCCCCAGTAGCTCCAGGGAGACTGACCCCTGTAGGTAGGAGACTGCCCCCTGTTGGTAGGGAGTGGAAGTCTCTCTGGATAAAAGCATCTGAGAATCGCTGCGCATGTAAACTGAAAGAAAAGAATGAAAAACTGCAGTTACACTCAAAATATATGTGTGTAGACTCAGCCATGATCCTCAGTACCGTTTCAGTACCAAACCTAGTACTGTAGTACCGTCTCTACCTGCGGGACAGACTCGAGTCAGGCCCCACCCCCAGGAGAGCCGAAGCCCCACCCCCAGAAGAGCCGGGGCCCTGTGCAGGTTCCCAGTGACCTCTCAATGACCCGCCCCGAAACAGTCGGTCCATTAATTCACAGCTTATAATAACGATAATGCCAACGTGCACACGCTCCCTCCCACGCCTTGGCCGCGGCTCCCTCATTAACAGGCATTATGGTAAAAAAGGAAAATTGCGTCTCATTACATGAATAACGGCCGAGGAATGCCTGCTGAGCCTGGAGCGGATGGGAATGAGTGAATGAGTGGAGTTACGAGTGAGTGAGTGAGGAGGGGAAGTGGAGGTCTGGGAGAAACACTCCATTTCATCTTTCGTGTCTCTGCAGAATGGCCTATAGGGTGAGACACACTCATTATACACTCACTGAGAAAACACACTTAGCAGAGTTCCTCAGAGCCACAGACAGGTCTCAGAGACAGAGAGTGTGTGTGTGAGTGTTCCCAGTGGTAGCGTTGTAAGTGTTTGTGTGTGTGTGTGTGTGTGTGTGTGTGTGTGGTAGTGTTATAAGTGTTTGTATATGAGTGTGTATGTGTGTGTGTGTGTGTGTGTATTTATGTTTGTGTGTGTTTTCATTGTAATTTTCTCACCAAGAGAATCAGCTCTTTCAGGTGTCGGCTCCCATTCTTGAACCTCCACCAGGAAACGCCTCCCCGGACACTCCACTGCACAAAGGCCTCAGTGTGTCTAAGCATGTGTGTGTGTGAACGAGTGTTCTCTCACACACCCCTCCTGAACAGACTGTAACAGTGTACTGGAGAATGCGGAAGCTCAGAACATGGATACCTGAGAATCCGGCAGGACGCGCCGTGGGAGGACTGGGGTGTCAGAAACAGGACAAGACCTCTGCCTTTCCCTCCTGACGCCCTCCAGGACCAGACTCTCCACATCAGGAGCAGCGGGAGGGAGCACAACACAGCCACCAGCAAACACTTTCAGTAGTGTGTCAGCGTCAGCAATCATCACTGCTCTTATTTTGTTTTATTTTACATTTACAGACTCTTTTATCCAAAGCAACTTCTGTTCCCTACCTACAGGGGGCAGTCTCCCTGAAGATAGGATTTGAACCCATGACCTCTCGGTCCAGAGGCAAGTCTCCTACCCACTAGTTCACCACTCTTTAGGATGAAATTTTAATATTTTTATTCCACTTGTTTTAGACCCCTAGCTGTGTATACAGCTTGCTGATTGGATGATCAGTACTGAGTCCATTTTTGTGGTCAAGGCGCTTGAATGATGTACAGGAGAGAGAGTCTCTGTGAGCACTGTGACGTCTCCTCACTCTGCCGACTACAGTGAGGACAAACATTCAGCAGAACCCACAGACGCCCACAGACAGAGTTTTTCCTCAGATTCTCCGAGCTGTGCATCTCCCTAACCCCCCCGTATTTCGCCAGGCACATCAGAAACAAGCTTCTGTGAGCCTTCAAGTACAATCACACCTCACAGTTTCTTGTGGAAATGAATACTAGTTATGATTCTTATTGCTAAACTTTGGCGCCACTTCTCCTCCGAGACAGTTTGAAATATTTACATTTTAGCAGACGCTTTTATCCAGAGCGACTTCTACTCCCTACCTACAGGGGGCAGTCTCAGTCTCCCTGGAGCAACTCAGAGATAAGGGTCTTGCTCAGAAACCCAGTGGTGGTGCTGAAGGTAGAAATCAAATGACCTCTTGGTCCAGAGGCAAGTATCCTACACATTAGGCCACACCCACTGACTCATCACAGTCGAATTATTGATTACTCAGACGATCGGGGGCTGAGTAATCAATAATTATTCCCAGGGACTTGGTGGAATCGTGGAAAAGGTCTCCTCACTCTGGGAGCTCCAGGCAGATCAAAAGAGGCTCCAAATCTGGTTTTGTGGGAACATCTACATATAAACAGCGTTTAAGACCAGACTCAGTCTCTATCTGTGAGGCAGACTCACAAAATCTAACCAGGGTAAATTCAGACTGAACTGAAAACACAACAAAAACATTCTTCTAGTAACAGTGTTCTCCATCAGCCCAGGACTGGGGCTGGAAATGGGCTAAACTGGGGCAAATGTAGCAAAATAAATCTGCAGATGAATGTTTGAAAGGTGGAGGACAGTTATAAATTAGCAGTAGCTCCTGGATGCGTGTGTGAGGGGGTGATCACTAGCCCTTCACCGCAGAGATGCCGCGAGCTCCGAGCCCCTCACCGGACTGTCAGCGGGATGATGAATCCACGCCGAGCGCACGGCTTCGTCTCCGAAAACACTAACACGTGTGCTGCTGTCTCATCCTAATCTAATTTGTGCCTCCATTCATTCCAGAAAACGACGTTACCTTAGTGTTCGGCAAACACAAATAGATGGAACATCTCTTCCATCCTCCCTGCAAGAACAGATGGTGTAGAAAGAGAAAGTGCCAGACTGAAGGACTGAAGGACTTCGGGCCGCACGATACGGACAAAATATCAGTATCACAATTTTAATGCAACTGTGATTCTGTTTCAACAACTGGAATTAAAGAGGAATTAAAGAGGCCTGAACGCTGTTTTAAAATGTCCCTTCCCGTCCACACAGTCCAGAAACAGAACCTCAGCTGCAGGAATAGCCCGCTTTCAAACCATAGTTGTCACACATTTAGATACATCATCCTGTTCAGCCCACAGCATTTTAGCCCCGTCCATTCGTGCTGAAGTTCTAAGGAGTGTTTCAGCTCTGTGTTGACTTTTGAATGAGCTGCAATACAGGGGAGCCAATCAGAAAAGAGCTCATTTACATATATACATTTTAAATGTAAGGGGTAAACAAAGCCTGGAATATAATCATGTAAGAATGAACTGTAATGAATTATGGTAAAATGTTGGAAAAAAATGAAAGAAAAATGGTAGAATTTGGGCCTTTTAAAAAAATAATAATTGGTCTTTTTTTTTTTTGTTGGATTAGATAAAGATCTCACCTGGAGCTGTGGTTGGTCACCCTGTCAGAGACACTGTGATTGGTTAAAAGCCCAATTGCATTTTGCAGCTTTCTGTACTACAGAAACTAAAATACTGACAACAGACATTTGGTTCAGCCCTAACAGAAAAAACTTAATTAATTCAACTATTTATAAGTTCATCTGCTGTAAGAATCAGTCCAGCATCAAGCGGAACCTCACAAAAGGAAATACATACTGTTATAATACAGCAATAATTTAGGCACCCAGAACATTCTGCAGGATCCATAAACTGGAGGCGAGAGAGTTTTACTAACAAGGTTTGAGTTCAGACACACCACAAACAAATGTGGCTTCAGTTCTAATGTCTTTCCAATCCTGGTAATGAGGTCCAGCTACAGGGAAGATGTTGTGAGATTGGATCTATTAGCCAGCTTTTAGAGCAGCAAAACACAGCCTGGAAAATACGCAGGAACCGGCTTCACCAAAGCCAAGTGTCAACAAATGAATGGAGAGGGGAGATTAGAAGGTTGTGGAGTTTCACATTTCTGAAGGGCTGAAACACTAGAGCTGGCTTCCAAGGCTCAATATGACAAATTTTGATGAAAATGCTCAACACCTCCCGACCCTTTCTGAATACAGATTCCAGCTGCACTGAAAGCTGGTCTCTGAATCTTCTAATCGGGTTACCACCTCCAGAAGAACCTCAGGAAACTGATGAAGAAATGGGTGAAACTGACTTTTATACACTTTTTCTTCCAGTATTTACATCGACCAGCACACTGCACTTTATAGTACACAGATATATGTATTACTCTACGGCTCAGTTCTACTCTACTGATTTCTGGTTTGTGACTGTAATGTGTGTTGGTAATATTTATAATTTTTTTTTGTAACTCAAACGTTTCAGGGCTTTTTTCACTACACGCTGTTCTTCTATATCTGTGTATGTGATGAATAGAGAATCTTGAAGTGAAGACCGACCAGGAGCTGAGGCTTCGTCTAATAAAAGAACACAACAGCGAAATTCTGTACAACTATAATGCTTGAAGTTCTCAGTCTGACCATGAAACTGCAATGAACCTGGTAAGAAGGAACAGAATCGAGAGTGTATCTCCATTTGGTTTGTGGTCATTCAAGACCTGAAGCGTGACTCTGACTGCATTGTCCTACCTCAGGAACCTAACCTGGTCCTAAACCATACTGATATCTGTCTGCCACAACTTTCACACCCCCTTATCTGACAAATTTTACACAATTTGACTCCTTAACTTTATCCAACTCATAACATCTTTCAGACATTCGTATCAAAGCACATCTACAGAGCACATCTGTGGATCACCTACAGGCTGATTCTGCCAAACATGCAACCAATAACAAAGCCGACTGAGACCTTTACTGCTCTGTAGTGCCACTGAGGGTCTGCTGTGCAGCTGCATCACTGTCTGGCGCCGGAACTGAGGCGCTTCAGGCTGTAACACTCAGGACTGCTGGAACATAGAACATAGTCTTTTTTACCTGCATCCACAAAACCACCGCACTCAGATCTGGGTCTTACAGCCAGATACAGTTTCAGGCAATCACATGCCAGCAAG
>JBBPDE010000107.1:36457587-36469584 GCA_037974605.1 Nannopetersius ansorgii
ATAGGAGTCAGACCTGCACTGTTACAGATTCTCTCATCTTAGAAAGGAAACTGGCTTTATTTCACACATTTTCATTTTGAGCTGCTCAACCAACAGCTTTCAGTTTACCCAGAATAAAGGTGAACGTGCAGGACTGGTCTGTTGCTTGGCGCTGTTTTAACACCATAAACAATACAGAACACACAGAGATGTGGAGATGCAGGTGCATTTGGCTGTGTGTGTGTGTGTGTGAGACTCTCACCAGAGGCTCTTTGTTCTTGACGAGTCTGATGATTTTCACTGAATCTTCATCATCGTCGATGTTGTCTGGCAGAGGCGGAAGCTCGGGCTCGTAATTCTTCTGAGCCACTGTATCATGAACTGACAGCAAACTCTGTGAGGAGAGAGAAGAGAACCATAAACACACACACACACACGGTAGCGACAGAAAATCATTTATCTGGTTCTAAACGTGTTGGCTAATCAGCCGAGTCTCGATACTCCAAGAATCTGTCTGAGAGCTCCGTTATAAATCACCGCTGCTCAGCGGCTGCTTCACATTTTTCCCTCCTACTGACAAATAAAGTTCCTTCTGAATGGATTACTCTCAGTATTTCACTAAAATCCTCTGGCAAACTCCTCCTAGAACACTGCGCCAATAATATAACTATACACAACTATACACACATACAGAAGAGTAAACATCTCCACCGATTCCTCACTGACTCTCATCCTGCTCCCAGAGATCCAGACACACTGTATGTTAGTGTGTTCTTGAGGAACTGTTCTCCAGGCTTCCTGAAGGACTTTCAGAGTCTCTCATTTCCAGAACAGGCCCAGAACCTGACCAGTTTCAGAAGCATGTTTCTGTTGGTTAAGACACACAGCGACCTACATATGAATCAGAACAAAGTGCATCTATCTGAGTCCTGAACCAGTGAAGAACCAGGATCAGATGATTCCAGATGGAGCTCCTTTATCTAGGCTCCTTGTATCTTTAGACACTTTGCAGCCTGCCAGTCAAACATTTTTTCACATTTCTGTAATTTAATCTCCTCAGTGTGACAGAGATCAGACAGTCTGACAGGAAACAGGAGTTTTACACCAACAAGAAGATTCAGAGTAAAATATGAAGAAATTAGGGGGATCAGGACTTCTGCACAGTGGTATGTGCATGTGCATTTTCAGAAGAACATCTCATCCTTATATATGTGTGTGTGTGTGTGTGTGTGTGTGTGTGTGTATATATATATAAAGTCACCGCAGCTCTCATTCCCAGCAGAAGACAGACAAGTTAATGACGCCCTCAGTCTCCGTCCATATTTCACACGTTGCATCCCGCAGAAAAGGACAACAGAGGAACACAAAGCGAATGAGAGCAAAGGGACGGCGACGTGCAGAGCTTCGTTATCCAGACTCTTTAACGATGCCGTGTGTCAGATGCCGTTGGAAACATTTTCATCTCTCTCCGCTCCCCCCTCGTTTCCATGATAAAAACATCTTCCAGTCATGTGCAGCAGATAAAAAATGAACGAGGGAGTTAAAAAATGGAGGGGAGACAAGAGAGAGAGAGCAGAAGAGTGTCTGTTTTATGACATGGGATCAAGATCCAGAACAACATTCAAGATGTGGCTAAAGAAGAGCAGATGGGAGAGAAACATTCAACTCAAACTGGGGAGAGAGAGGGAGAGAGACAGAGAGAGAGAGCTCCTGAAATTTTAAGTCATGCTTAAGATGTGCTCCTGAAATTTTTATGCTTTTGGAATGAGATAAAAACTGTTTTACATGTATTTAAGATTAAGTAAATTTTTATTTGGACAAAAAAAAAACAAGCTTTTAAACTAGCAAAAGGCTAAAAACAATAAAAACTAGCTAGCATTTCCTAGCAGCCTAGCCACAAGATACAATTCAAACAAAGGAGAGAAGAGCAGACAGAATACCAGCAAAGAAAAGACAAAGGAAGAGCGGATTTCTTCAAATTTATCTTAGTGGAATACAGGAAAAATGACTAATTTCAAGGGGAGAAAAACAGAAGAAAAGAAACAAAACTCCAGTTGATATGCAGCCCAGAAGAAGAAGCCACTTCATGTGGCCAATGTTTCTGCTCATTCAAGCTAGCAATGGAAGATAAACACATGCTGTTAAATGAACAATTTCGCTTTAAGTTACTACCAGAGGGGGATTTGGACCAGACAAGGGTAATATGTGTGCTTTGCAAAAGTGAATTCAATTACCACCAAAGCACTACATCACTATCATATAACCTCAAACGAAGCATCCCGGTGTGGCAGAGACAGCAGAGGGAGGGGGTCTCAGACAGTTGCAGGAGTTTGGAGCAAGAGGCTGGACTTTATATAGGCTTTGTCCTTTAATTCACGTTGTTTAAAGCTACGTTTTTGTCTTAAGACAGAGATTCTTTCTGGTTTTCTATTCCAAAGTAAGTTTTATTTTTATCTCACAGCTGTTAAAAGTGTGACAGACTTAGGAAAAAACAAATAAACAAAGCCTTCTTTGTAAAATTGATGACTTAGCGTGTTCATTGTATATTATATATTGGGTTGTCTTAGAATTGTGATTAATCACGATTTAGTGCGCAGGCGCGAAGGCTGCAGCAGCATGTTCACGACTGCTCCATTTAATGTCTTCGTGTTTTGTGTGTTTTTATAATCTGTGCTTTGTAACTTTCTTTTTAATGTGTAGAACTAACATCTACAAGCTGTGCCCTCCAGAACCATGTGGTTGGTGAGAGTTATTTCTACTTTTTACGACTCTCTGTTTTGGCTGCATGCATGCTGCTAATGCTAACGCAGATAGCGGCAGCGACCGACTCTTTGTTTACACCTGTGACCAGCTGATTTCGCTGAGGCAACAAGCGACGCAAGACGGAGACTTCATCTCTCAGGATATCGTAGAGGAGCAAAGGGTCGAAGTAAAAGAGCAGTGAGGAACGGGCAATGGACTGTACAGCGGAGGAGGCCATATAAACCTTATCTCCCCTCCGTTGTCATGGGCAACGTGAGGTCGCTGGACAATAAGATGGACGAGCTTACGGCGCTGGTCAGGAACAACAAGGAATTCCGTGAGTGCAGTTTAATGTGTTTTACTGAAACTTGGCTGCATGAGTGCATTCGGGCGGATAGAACTCAGTGCGAGAGCGGTAAGCGCAAGGGGGGAGGACTCGCTCTGTTCGTTAACAAGAGATGGTGTCACCCTAATCACATTGTGCTTAAGGAACGCGTCTGAAGCCCGGACATTGAGCTGGTAGCAGCAGGGCTCCGTCTATACTACCTGCCCAGAGAATTCTCACGTGATCGCCATTGTTGTTTACATTCCTCCATCTGCTGACGCGACGGCCGCGTGTGACGTCATCAACTCTGTGACCGCGAGACTTCAGACGAGACATCCGGACACTTTCATCTTGATCTCAGGTGACTTCAATCATGCCAATCTAAACAGGACACTTAGCACATTTACACAGTCCGTGGACTGCCCAACCAGGGAAAATAAGACACTGGACTTGCTGTATGCTAATGTCAAAGAGGCATATTGCTGCACAGCCATTCCTCCCCTGGGCAGATCTGATCACAACCTGGTACATCTCCAACCAACATATCTACCTCTAGTGAAGAGACAGCCAGCCACGGTCAGGTCAATGAGGGAGTGGTCAAAGGAGACCAGTGCAGCTCTGCAGGAGTGTTTTGAGACCACAGAATGGGATGTTGCTCTGTGTGAACCGCAGGTAGAGGACCACATTAACTTCTGTGTCAATCTGTATGTACCACTTAAATCCATATGCTGCTTCCCCAACAACAAGCCATGGGTCACCAAGGACATTAAAGCCCTCCTGAATAAGGAGGAGGCTTTCAGGTCGGGTGACAGAGAGGCAGCAAAAGAGACACAAAGACGTCTGTCAGTGAAGCTGAAGGAGGGTAGAGACAGCTACAGGAGGAAGCTGGAGCTTAAGTTACAGCAAAATAACACCAGAGACGTGTGGAGGTGCATGAAGATGATTACTGGCTTTAAGTTCACCTGACAGACGACGGATGGAGATGTGGAGAGGGCTAATGAGCTCAACCAGTTCTTCAACAGGTTCAACAATGTCTCGTCCAGCTCCCTCGGAACATACACTTATCTGCCCTCCCACACCAACGACTCCCTGCCCTCCTACACCAGCTCCTCTCTGGGATCTGACTCCATATCTGACTTTTCGTCTCCCTCCTCCATCTCACCTGCTAAAGCTCCCACCTACTCCTCTCCTGTGAGCACTTCAGACATTCCTGTGCCAGCCATCACCTTCACTGAGGACCAGGTGATAAGAGAACTACGCAGACTCCATCCGGGCAAGGCGTCGGGTCCAGATGGCATAAGTCCACAGGTGCTCAAGCTGTGCGCCACCCAGCTTTGTGGAGTACTGAGCCTCAGTATAATGAAGGTTCCAGTGCTGTGGAAAACCTCATGCTTGGTGCCTGTGCCGAAGAAGGCTCGTTCCAGTGTCCCATCAGACTACAGGCCAGTTGCACTCACTTCACACAGCATGAAGGCCTTCGAGAGGCTGGCTCTGATTTTACTCCGCCCTCTGGTAAAACCTTCATTAGACCCCCCGCAGTTTGCGTAGCAGGCCAAAATTGGAGTGGAGGATGCCATCACCTATTTGCTACACCGTGCCTACAGCCATCTGGATAGGCCTGGGTCATCGCTGAGAATCATGTTCTTCGATTTCTCCAGTGCCTTCAACACCATTCAGCCAGCCCGGTTGGGGAGTAAGCTCTCTGCGATGCAGGTTCAGGCTCCCTTGGTCTCTTGGATTATGGACTATCTCACTGATAGGCCACAGTACGTGAGGCTGCAGAGCTGTGTGTCCGAAACTGTGTGGTGTAGCACAGGGGCTCGTACACATAGATACAACACTGAGGGCTGTTGATTTTCTGATGATTTTCTCAATAATATCAAATCAACCGATATGGGCATTTTACAAGAAAAATGGTGCACGGCTGATGTTGTCACTCACTGTCCTCAAGACTACAAAGAAATAAACGTTAGACAACTTTCTGGACACCCTACCTTTCTTCACAGTAAAGAAGGAGTTAACTTAAAAATGTCAATTTAATATTTGACAAAACATCAAAAATAGCTCAACTAAAAATCAGAAACAAAAAAACAATTTCAAGGAAGAAGACAAGTGGTTTGACCAGGATTGCCAGCAATTATGTAAGAAACTTAGAAATCTATCCAATCAAAAACACCCAAACAACACAAACATACACCTCCTTTACTGTGAAACACTAAAACAGTAAAAACGTACACTCAGATTGAAGAAGACCCAGTACACACAGAAACAACTGACACTAACTGAAGAGTCAATCAGCACAAACCAATTCTGGAACAATTGGAAAAGCATGACAAAGAAAGAACATGAAAAACTGGCCATACAAAATGGTGATATGGATAAAACATTTTCAAACACTTTTCGATACAACAGAATTAAATTTAAATTTACATCCAGAACAAAATTATATTACCAAAAAATTCAAAAGAATTAGACCTGACTATTAAAGAATATCAAAACCCACTGGACTCTCCAATTACTGAACAGGAATTTCAAGACAAATTAAGTAAAGTTAAAACCATACAAAGCGAGCGGACCTGATTAAACGAGATGCTTACATGTACAAGCACTAAATTCCAATTGGCTCTCCTTAAGCTTTTCAACTTGATTGAGTGCAGCCTATTTCCCTGAAATCTGGAACCAAGGACTGAGAACACCCTTCTTCAAAAGTGGAGATAAATATGACCCCAATAATTATAGAGGCATCTGTGTGACCAGTAATCTGGGGAAGATCATGTGCAGTATTTTAAATAGTCGAATTTTGAACTTCCTAAAAAAATAAATCACAATGTCTTGATTAAAAGACAGCGAAAAGACCTACACTCAGTCTAATTCAAAAATATGTTTACCAAAATAAAGGCAAAATAAATGCATGCTTCATTGATTTCAAGATAGCTTTCGATTCTATTCGGCATCAAGGACTATTTTTAAAAATGACTGAAAGTGGTATAGGGGGTAAGACATATGACAATTAAATCCATGTATACAGGAAACAAGTGCAGTATAAAAATTGGCAACAAACAAACAAAGTTCATCTCCCAGGAGTGTGGAGCGAGACAAGGCTGCTGTTTAAGCCCAACTCTCTTTGACATCTATATAAACGAATTGGCCAAGATATTAAAAGGGTCAACAGCACCTGGCTTCACTTTACAGGACACACAGGTTAAACTCTTGCTGTACGCAGACGACCTGGTGCTGCTGTCCCTCACGGCACAGGACCCACAGCACAGCCTGCTGCAGGGGTTCTGCCAAACCTGGGCCCTGGCAGTCAACTCCACAAAGACAAACATCATTGTGTTCCAAAAAGGAAACACCTGAAAACCAGCGACCCCCACGCATACCATTATAAAGCTCTGCAATACCAGGAGCTGAGCAGCGACAAAAGTCCTCTCATCCCAACTGGTCCCGAGTCTCAGTTCTACTGGCGCTCTTGCAGCTCAGGACCAGAACACCCCCCCCCCACCCCCCCTCACCCCCCCGATGTAATCCGACCCAATCAAATATCCAAACAACTCAAAATTCACTTCAAAACCTATTGGCAAACTCAATCCAAATTACAAAACAAAGAGCAATGTTATCTGACCCTGAACAGAGAGTACACGGTGGCAGAATACCTGTCCACTGTGACTGATAAAAACATGAGAAACACCCTGACAGAGTCCAGACTCAGCGAACACCGACTGGCCATTGAGGCGGGCAGACAGAAAAAAAGCAGCGGATCTGAAAAGCTGTCCCACCTGTTAGGAGAATGTAAGGACTGCTGTTCACTAGCAGCACAGTATTTACTGACCTGCCATCATCTGAAACACACACAGTACACACACATACACAGTATCATACACCCTCATACACCCTCATACATACACACACACACACACATACTGAATCATACACCCTCATACACACACATACACTGAATCATACACCCTCATATACATTTACATTTATGGCATTTATCAGATGCTTTTATCCAAAGCGAACTCCATTCCTTAACTACAGGGGCAACTTTGGGCTAAGATCAGGTCTTGTTCAGGGACCCTGTGGTGGTGCTGAAGGTAGGATTCGAACCCATGACCTCTTGGTCTGGAGGCAAGTATCCTACACACACTGCATCATACACACAAATTGTATCATGCAGTTGACACCACAATTAAACTAAACTAAACAAAGACTGATACCTTGAATTTAAGAACCTCATTCCACGGTACCTGGTTCTTTGGATGCTGACCTGGTGTTCAGAAAATACACAACACGATTCTTATCAAACCAACAACCTTTATTTACTCGTATATTCGGCGATTCATGCAGATCTGAGAAGCGCTCTCTCAGTCTGTTACATTTATTTAGAACATATCCTATCTTCTCTTTCCTTCTGTTGAACTTATCACCCCTGTCTATCACTTCAACTTTCGCAACATAGACTTCCTATCGCCCCCACACACTCTTTTTCTATTTCTCTCACCCCTGCATGTCCCCGCTTCTTGCTTATCTCTTTATCTCCATATGTGACAAGGCCAACAGCACTATTTACTAGGGATGCACCGATTGCAATTTTCTTGGCCGATTCCGATTACCGATTTTTGTGTAAGGTGATCGGCCGATACCGATTTTTCCAATACCAATTCTTCCCCCCAGATAACAGGAAATTAGAGCTGCTGCGACATAGACACAAAAAAATGCATTTCAACTTTTTCAATGTAACGTGGTAGTTGCTTTCCCTGTTTACTAGTTACGTTTATAATAATGATATGATAGTGGCAGCTCTACAGCAAATACAAACAAAATCAAATTTTCTTTAATATAAAGCTTTATTTTCATAATTATTTAACTAATTTAAATAAATAAAATGTAATAAATACACCCCCAAATAAAGCTCAATATAAGGCAAATACAACTAAAGTTTAACATCTGCTTTCAAATAATAAGGTGCAGTGAGTGAACAAAAAATAAGCACCTTTTTGTCTTGGCAACATGTATTGAAAAAATTCCACAAATTGAACAAAAGGACAAGTTTATTTTGGTAAACAAAGGCATTTCTGTCTTGTCACCAGAAATTCTCTTTCTTTTTTCATTGACCATATTTCCAGCCGAGCTAAACGAGTGCTCGCTCTCAACGCTTGTGCATGGGGCAGAGGTCTTCCACGCCGGGAGCGCAGCAGCAGCAACCAATCGCTGTTGAGCAGATTTGAATGGCGGGCGCTCACGGAGAAACGCCTCAGTTGAGCGTACACGTGAACGCAGCCCGAGTGCGTGCGTGTCTGTGCTGCAAGTAAAGCGCACGCGCAAGATTGGTTTGAAATCAGCAATACGTGTGAGCAATCGGCCGATCAGGCCAAAAATCGTCCGTTTCCGATCGTTGGCCGATCAATTGGTGCATCCCTAACTATAATGTTTATTTCTTTATGAAGCAAAACTATACATTACCTAAGGCAAAACTATATGTTAAATGAAGCAAAACTATATATTAAAGCAAATCCCATGTGTTAAAGCAAACACTATGTTCACCTGACTAGCTTCGAGCCCCACATCCCAAAAAGCGTAGAACTGAGGGTGGGAAAAGTTTAAGCTGTGGCAGGACGACTCCCTGCAGTGCTAGCGTTGTTAACTAGCAGAGCCGTTTCAGATGCAGAGCGCCTTTAACACCGACTTGCAGGTTCTACAGGTCTCCGTGCTGTGTATGTGTCTAAAGTGAAGGATCTCCACACATGTGATGTGAGTCTGTCTTCTCTGCTGCATGTCTCTCGTTTTGTTGTGGTCTCGTGTTTAGATTCCACTCACGGCAACGGTACCATCCCTTTTATGAAGGAACTATAATAATTGGTTAAACCAAAGAACGTGCGTCAGTGTCAGCCAATCAGAGGCAAAGATTGCCTTGTGTACACAAGCAAGGGCAGAGAGAGGAAAAAACACACGACTAGTCAAATTTTTGCAATTATGACTGAGTGCAATTACGTAAACAATCCAATTTCGAGCGGCTACATTTCTATTATATTGTTTACATTGTAAAATGTTAGTTTAGAGCATTGCAACACACACACACACACACTCAGAGCTGGACTGCTCCCCAGGACAATAACAGATCTGCTCTCTTAGCGAGTGCAAACACTCAGCAGCAGCAGAACCGGACCACATTACAGCACGAAGTGAATAAAATATTACAGAACAAATATTATCGGAGCGTCAGGCCTTCCACCATCGGCAGCCACGTTTCATTTTCCATTATTCTTTCGTTTATTCCCATTCAGAGGGAGAAGCTGCGGCTCTGCGTTACAGTTCGAGAGTTTCCCTAAAACACGGCGCCTGCGAGGCTCTGCCAGAACCAGGAACAGAAACAGTGCCGGACCCAGAACTGGAACAGAGGATCCAACTCTGATCACCTGAGACCACATACACCTGTCAGACCCTCTTCAGCATCCTTCCTGCTCGCCTCTCTCTCTCTCTCTCTCCCTCAGCACCTACTGCTCTCTCGCCCTCTCTTTCTCAGCACCTACAGCTCTCTCTCTCTCCCTCAGCACCTACTGCTCTCTCGCCCTCTCTTTCTCAGCACCTACAGCTCTCTCTCCCTCCCTCAGCACCTACTGCTCTCTCGCCCTCTCTCTCTCTCTCAGCACATACTGCTCTCTCTCTCTCAGCACCTACTGCTCTCTCTCTCTCAGCACCTACTGCGCTCTCTCTCTCTCAGCACCTACTGCGCTCTCTCTCTCTCAGCACCTACTGCGCTCTCTCTCGCACAGCACCTACTGCTCTCTCGACCTCTCTCTCTCCCTCAGTACCTACTGCTCTCTTGCCCTCTCTCTCAGCACCTACTGCTCGCTCTCTCTCTCTCCCTCAGCACCTACTGCTCTCTCTCTCTTGCCCTCAGCACCTACTGCTCTCTCTCTCTTGCCCTCAGCACCTACTGCTCTTTCTCAGCACCTACTTCTCTCGCTCCCTCGTTCTCTCTTTCTAAGCCCCTACTGCTCTCTCACCCACTCTCATCACCTACTGCTCTCTCTCTCTCTCCCTCAGCACATACTGCTCGCTCTCTCAGCACATACTGCTCACTCTCTCAGCACATACTGCTCTCTCGCTCTCTCCCTCCCTCAGCACCTACTGCTCGCTCTCTCTCCCGCTCTCTCTCAGCACATACTGCTCTCTCGCTCTCCCTCTCTCAGAACATACTGCTCTCTCGCTCTCTCCCTCCCTCAGCACCTACTGCTCGCTCTCTCTCTGTCTCCCTCTCAGCCCCTACTGCTCTCTCACCCACTCTCATCACCTACTGCTCGCTCTCTCTCTCCCTCAGCACCAACTGCTCTCTCTCTCAGCACATACTGCTCTCTCGCTCTCTCAGCACCTACTGCTCTCTCTCGTTCACTCTCCCTCTCTCAGCACATACTGCTCTCTCGCTCTCCCTATCTCAGCACCTACTGCTCTCTCTCCCTCCCTCAGCACCTACTGCTCTCTCTCTCTCTCTCGCTCGCTCAGCACCTACTGCTCTCTTTCTCAGCTCCTACTGCAGTTGGTGGCCTAGTGGTTAGGGCATTCGCCCCGTGATCAGAAAGCCGTGGGTTCGATTCCCAAGAATGCTAGGCACCTCTGAGGTACCCTGAGCAAGGTACCGTCCCCACACACTGCTCCCTGGGCGCTGTGAATGGGTTAAATGCAGAGGAAGTATTTTGTGCTGTTCACACTGTATGCTGTGGTGTGTTTACGTATGACCAGATTGTTACTTTCACTTTTCTCTCCCTCAGCACCTACTTCTCTCCTTCCCTGCTCTCTCGCTTAGCACCTACTGTTCTCTCGCCCTCACTCTCTCAGCACCTACTGCTCTCGCTCTCCCTCAGCACCTACTGCTCTCGCTCTCCCTCAGCACCTACTTCTCTCTCGCCCTCACTCTCTCAGCACCTACTGCTCTCTTGCCCTCTCTCTCTACCTCAGCACCTACTGCTCTCTTACCCTCACTCGGCACTTACTGCTCTCCCTCAGCACCCACTGCTCTCTCTCTCAGCACCTACTGCTCTCTCTCTCAGCACTTACTGCTCTCTCTCCATCTCTCAGCACTTACTGCTCTCTCTCTCAGCACCTACTGCTCTCTCCCTAAGCACCTACTGCTCTCTCCCTAAGCACCTACTGCTCTCTCCCTAAGCACCTACTGCTCTCTCCCTAAGCACCTACTGCTTTCTCACCCTCTCTCTATCTCTCAAGAACACAGTAACATACTGGAGAGTCTGGATCTCTGGAGAAATATTGAGAAATGAGGGCTGGAGAAAAGACTGTTGCATACAGTTAAAAAATTTAAAACAGTTTTATTTTGTATAAAATGACACGAAGGTCTGGTTTGAGCTGGACAGGCTAGGATTCTGCTGAGGAGCCTGCAGGACCATCGCTGCCACACGGAACCTAAACCTAAACTTTAACGCCCATATGCTTCAACCCAAAACTGGCCTGTAGGCAATTTCCCCAAATATACTCCAACACACACCTCCCACACTGAAACAGCACCCCAGTTTCACCCTCCAAAACAACCCCATCCATCACATACGTTAGAAAAGAAAAACACAACCATACTCTCGCACTCACTTAGCCCCCCCCAAACACACACACGGTGACCTCTGGATGACTCTTTACGGTCAATCTAAACAGTCCGAACTCATTATGAATAGCACAGCTTATGACAGAGGGTCAAAAGTGGTCAACATCTCCTCTACTGTGTTCCTGTGTGTGTGGGTTCATTAGCTTCAGTAGGCCCCCTGCAAAAATATCATCAAGCCTGTCTAAACAGTGTCCAGGTAGAGCTTCTGCCACACACTCATTAGAGAAGAGTCAGACATTTGCTCTCAGGCACTCATTTGTAAACCAAGACAACCCTGGTGTGTGTGTATATATATATATATATAAATTTATCTATGCCCACCTCTAATATTAATATATTA
>JBBPDE010000107.1:36619165-36632988 GCA_037974605.1 Nannopetersius ansorgii
TAGATCTGTGTGTGTGTGTGTGTGTGTGTGTGTGTGTGTGTGTGTGTGTGTGTGTGTGTGTGTGTGTGTGTGTGTAGTATGCGTATAGGTAAGTGCAAGAGGGTGTGTTCCTTTTAAAAGAACATTTGCTGGCGCCGCGTCCTCACTTTTTGCCTGCTTTTCTTTACTTTATCATCTCAAATCATGATCAGGATCCCGACAGCGTTCCTCTGGGGCACACTGTTGAGAATGAGGAGCTGTCATTGTTTGGACAACATGATCTGCAATCATCATATTCAAGCCTCCCTTGAAAACTGATGCACTTCACACAGAAGACACGGCACAGCGAGAGAAAAAAACAGAGAGAAAAGTGTGCAGTCAGCACACCCTGTCTCCAAGGAGCGGGAGATGGAACAGCCAAACAAGCGCAAGCAGCTTCTCAAATCTCCCTCCAGTCTTGTGAAACAGCCCAGCTGATATTTCATTGACCCCAAACAATCCTCGAAAGACACACAGAGACACATGAACACACACACACACACACACACACACACACACACACACACACACACACACACACACACACTGTCTGTCTAAATAGAGGTCAGCACAATGCAAGTCAAGGCTTGACTCATGGGTAAAAGGATCAACTGCACAACATATGAAAACTCACAGCCACCCCCCTGAGATTAGATTAATTAAGTGAGGGAAAGGTGAGAATAACAGCAGTTAACAGTTCGCATATTCTGTGAAAGCAAATGAAGAAGAAGTCAGAGAGGAAAAGAAGGAAAAAAAGAGACATTATCTTTTATTAATTGTTAACATGATAATCCATCTCTGCAATTTTGATGTTGTAGAAGACTGCAGTATACAAGTGAGCCTCTAACCAATCACATAACTCGATGTAATCATTACTCTTCTTCATGTAATCTTACAAAAGTCTAATTACTCTGGCCGCTCTTTAACCATTAAAGGCACTGATTGGCTGAGGTGTTTCAAAGGGTCTGTAATCCACATTTTCCTCCCTTTTCTTTTTACTCGTTTTCATATACGTTTGATGGAATTGTGTTCCAAAAACACCTCAAAATCCATTCATTCGTACAAGACCATTTTCCAACCACAGAATTAAAGAAGCTGTGTTTGTTAATATGTCTTTAAGGCCGATATATGTAAACAATCCCTTTTCTAGTGAGATTAAACGGCTGCAGGACGAATAAAGAGACATATGGCATCAAAGATATTGTGACAACATAAAAAGAATAAAAGAAAGAAAAACAAGACAGAGATAGTGGGGGGGTGAAAGAAAGAAAATGAAGAGAGATAAGTAGACTGCTAGAAGACAGAGACAGTGCAAGGGGGAAAGAAAGAAAGAAAGAAAGAAAGAAAGAAAGAAAGAAAGAAAGAAGAAAGAGAAAAACACAAGAGGTGAGGGTGAAAAACTAAAGAATGAAAGTTAGAAAAAAAGAGTAAAAAAGGAGAAAAAGGAGAGCAAACGTAAGAGAGAGAGAGAAAGAGAGAGTGAGAGAGAGACAGAGAGAGAAAGAGAGAGTGAGAGAGAGAGCGTGAGAGAAAGAGAGAGAGAGACTGAGAGAGAGAGAGCATGACAGAGAGAAAGAGAGAGAGAGCGTGAGAGAGAGAGAGAAAGAGAGACTGAGAGAGTGAGAGAGAGAGAGACTGAGAGAGTCTGAGAAAGAGAGAGAGATAGACAGACTGACAGACCTAGAGAGAGAGAGGGTAAGTGTTTATATTAGCTGAGGGGCTTGTAAACTCTTTACTGCGGATAATTAACACACTTACTCACCGCCTTTCATCTGAGAACGGTGACGGAGCCGCGGCAGACTCAGAACGTTAGGCTGTGATTTGAGAGAAGGGAGGGAAGAGTGTAATCAGAACCGGCCAGTGTGAGAGTGATCTTACCGTGGAGGAGGGGGAGATGGTGACGGCTTTTCCACCCTCCAGGTAGTGTGTCTCTGTGTAGTGTGTGGCAAACAGCCCCCTGGAACACACACAGACACACATAGTGAGAAACAGGAGAGGAAAGTCATTTCTGTATTGATTCCTCTATGAGGCATGCCGCTGACTGGATCAACAGCACAGGTTTAAATAGTATGGGTCGCACTAAAATAACCAGAAAACCAATTAGTTCACATGTCAAGAGTGTATCTTCATATGCCTGCTTCCCACTGCTCAGTCTCATTTATATTTGTAGAGAATGATCAATGTGTCTTCTTGTCAAATGTCCCCACAGACCCTTGTTATCTCTCTGTGCTGCATGTATAAATCCATCTGGTATGGTTCTAGAGGACACAAGCTCATGTCTATTTTAATTAAGCAACCTTATGTCAGAACAGCACGTCTCATTCCGAGTGCTCAGTAACATGCCAGCTTCCAGCAGATGTACTGTTGGCTTAAGGCAACTAATGAATGTCCCACCGCTAATAAGAGATATACTGGAGGGGCATATATAACACATGTAAGGCTAATAAACTGTATGAGAGTTTAGTAAGCACTACAGTCTAATCTGAGAATGGAGACCAGAGAATGTTAATGAAGTACCAGGCAGCTGGGTTTGTGGGGTTAGAGGTTTAGTAGGGATGCAGAGTTCTAGCATGGTACTAAAGGTTTAGTAGAGAACTAAGAAAGTTAGGGGACTAAAGGTTTACTGGAGCACTAAGGGGTCTAGAGGTTTAGTGTGGTACTAAATGTTCAGTGGTGCACTAAGGGATCTGGAGGTTTAGTATGGCACTAAAGATTATGAATACAAACAGATATAGAAGTGTATCAAGGTACTAAACATGTAGTGGAGTACTAGGGGATCTAGAGACTTAGTTGGTTAATAAAAGGTTTAATGGAGTACTAAGGGATCTAGACGTTTAGTGTGGTATTAAAGGTTAAGTGGGGCACTAAAGGATCTAGAGGTTTAGTATGGTACTAAAGATTGTGAATACAAATAGATGTAGAAGTGTACTAGGCTACTAAACATGTAGTGGAGAACTAAGGGATCTAGAGGTTTAATGTGGTACTAAAGGTTTAATGGAGTACTAAGGGATATAGAGGTTTAATATGATACTAAAGGTTTAGTGGAGTACTAAGGGATCAAGAGGTTGAATGTGATACTAAAGGTTTAGTGGAGTACTAAGGGATCTAGAGGTTTAGTGTGGTATTAAAGGTTTAGTGGAGTACTAAGGGATCTAGAGGTTTAATATGGTATTAAAGGTTTAGTGGGGCACTAAAGGATCTAGAGGTTTAGTATAGTAGTAAAGATTGTGACTACATATAGATGTAGAAGTGTACTAGGCTACTAAACATGTAGTGGAGAACTAAGGGATCTAGAGGTTTAATGTGGTACTAAGGGATCTAGAAGTTTAGTGTGGTGCTAAAGGTTTAGTAGAGTATTAAGGGCCGGTTTCCCAGACAGGGATTAAGCCTAGTCCTAGATTATGTAGTGCTGGGAATAGAGATTTTCCATTGAAAAGGAAAGGGTAGTCCAAGACTAGGCTTAATCCCTGTCTGGGAAACTGGCCCTAAAGGTTTAATGGAGCACTAAGGGATCTAGAGGTTTAGTATGGGACTAAAATATGTGACTACAAATAGATGTAGAAATGTACTAGTGTACTAAACATGTAGTGGAGTACTAAGGGATCTAGAGGTTTAATGTGATACTAAAGGTTTACTGGAGCACTAAGGGATCTAGAGGTTTAGTATGGTCCTAAAGGTTTAGTGGAGTACTAAAGGATCCAGAGGTTTAGTAGAGTACTAAAGGTTTAGTGGAGCATTACGGGTCAAGTCTGGTTTGGTATTAAAGTAGTGTTCTACTAAGAAAGGTAGAGGCTTAGTGTGGTACTAAAGGTACAGTGGGACAGTACTATCACTGCAATGATACACACACCATTGCACATTTACACACCATTGTACGTCTGCACACATATCGTACCCAAGTCTGGTTGATCCATGTTGCACAGTGTCATTTGAAACATAGATCGCTGAAATCGCACAGCCTGTAAAAGGCATTACCCAAACCTTCGCCACAAAGTTGCAAGCACACAGGTCTCTAAGATGTCTTTATAAGCTGAAACATTAAGACCCCCTTTGACTAGAGCTAAAGGATTTAAACCAGGAGCAAACATCCCAGACCCTTATCCTTTGACACTATCTAGCAGTAAATTGAGGTTATTGTCAATGTCAAGTAAACGTGAACTTTGTCATCTCAACCATATTCAAGTATACAGAGAGACAAACTGGCAATGCTCAGGGTCCACAGTGTACACATACACAGTGCAAATAACAAAGTAGGGATATGCTAAGACATACAGGGCAATGCAATATGAAAAGTAAGTAGGCAATATGCCAGTAAAATAGGTAAGAAGGGGTTTAGTGGAGTAGGGGGACGTTGTGGTACGACCTTGGGCTTTTAGTGTCTGTTCTTTATAGTCCAATAAAAAAAACAGTTGCTAATGATGACAAATTCAGAAATATCCATCAAGGCCATGTAGAAAAGTAACAGATCACACTCCCCTGTGTCTCGCTCTGCAAAGAAATCAATGTCTTCATGATGTCCAGAGATGCAGGTCTGACTGGACGTGAATCATCCTCCCAGTCCATGTGTTTTTGTAGCTGAGACTTGTTAGCAATACCCAGACCCAGAGAAGGCGATAAACTAATGAATATGAATATATTTATGAGTAATGCTTAGGGAGCTGAGAAACACCGACTCCCAAGGTCGACCACAGGGCAGTTTCTATGGTAATTTTTTTTTGTGGGGGTAAAGAACTGTGATTCAAGGGCAGTAGAGTCACACTGCAACTTAAAAACACACATTAAAAAATGTTCAATCTTATAGTGCTAATAGAATTTAAGTGCTAATGTTACAGTTGTTTTTCACTTATTAAGGTTCTACCCTAAATAGCTGAGCTGCCAAAATATGCTTTTATTATGCCAGCATAGTGGCTTACATGTCTAGAAGTCCTAGTGCTTGGAGGTGTAATTTGAGTGTGGCAATCACATCGTAAGTGCAAATTAATGCCCATCACTGAACTTCTGAAATCAAAGGTTTGGAAGGTGGAGGCTTCTTATGTGAATTAAACAGATGTAAAAATAGACTTATCAGACTGCTGCACACTGTGAATGGGTGTGAAATATACTGCATTTAATAAGCTCGTGCCAAAGACTGCAGATGTGAAACACCATGAGAACTTTGTCGGTGCAAGCAGTTCTGCACTTCAAAAAAGAAGTAGTCCTCCCCAGCCCCAATTCCAGACATGAGAAGTGATATCTGCTCTTAGACTCTGTTTATCTCCCAACCTCTCACTGCACCTGTGCTCTCCCAGATAGCATGCATGATCCTTGAAGATCGCTCTCAAACCAGCGACACTGAAGGTACAAACACAAGCAGAATGTGATGTAAGAGAGACAATTACGACTGAGCGATCAATGCCACCCTGAAGATTGCTCAATCAGTGTGGAAGAGGCTGCCAATAACACTACATAGCAGTTTAAACAGAAAACTTTGAGTAAAACATTAAAGATTAAAGGTGTTTAGAGACAAACTGCTCTGCTGCACCTCCATGTTAATGATGACCATTGATTTTCAAAGACAGTGCAAGGCTTGGTCTTTAAATGAAAAACGTTAGGACGACGCGGCGCGTTTCCTCCGATGAGAAAAGCAGACAGCTAATTAATGAATATTTATGGAACCCAACCCCAGACGTAATTGGTCTCGTCTCATTTGATGTTAGCCAGGGTGACTCGTCGTGTTAAAAGAGAGCAATCTTCACTGAAGGGACTTCAAACCCTGACGATTGCTTTTGATGTAGTCTCGCAGGATTCAGCTGGACATACAGTGCAGACAAAGGCTTTGGCCAGTCATGCTTCTCCTTCTGTTTCTTCAAGAGACATCCTGACAAGCTGGGGTTGAAATAACATAAAGGGAAAAAAAATCAAAGCAACGGGTTCCACTATTTCAAACGAGTGGAAATAAAATGTCAGCTCAAAGAGATACAGCAGGGCCGATTCTAAATGGACAGCAATATTAACAATCTGATCATTTATTAGGAACGTATGCAGTCCTCAGATGATTTGGGAGAATTTTGCTTTCAGCTACAATGTCAGGGTCAGCAGTATTCATATGAAGTCATTTCATATGAGTCACAGTCCTGGGTCAAAACTAGAGTCTCCCGGGTTTCCGTAGAGGGTGAGCTTTATTGGGGCAGCTGGTAGCCTAGTGGTCATGGGGTTTATTCCCAGGACAGCTAAACACTTCTGAGGTACTCTTGAGCAAGATACCTTCCCCACACACTGCTCCCCGGGCACCGTGTTCCTGGCTGCCCACTGCTTCACTTGGGTTAAATGCTGAGGAATCATTTAGTGCTGTTCACACTGTGTGCTGTGGTGTGTTCACATTTGACAGAATGATCACTTTCACTAATGTGCAAGACTTAGTTAAGACTAAGATACCCATCAGCGTCAAGATTAGAGGCTCTTAGGTGCAAATTTGAGTCAAGACTAGAGTCTCTATGGTGTGAGCTTGAGCCAAGACTAGAGTCTCTAAGGTGCACATCTGAGTCAGGACTAGAGTCTCAAAGTTGCAAATCTGAGTCAGGACTAGAGTCTCGAAGGTGTAAATCTGAGTCAGGACTAGAGTCTCTAAGGTGCACATCTGAGTCAGGACTAGAGTCTCTAAGGTGCACATCTGAGTCGGGACTAGAGTCTCTAAAGTGCACATCTGAGTCAGGACTAGAGTCTCTAAGGTGCAGATCTGAGTCAGGACTAGAGTCTCGAAGGTGTAAATCTGAGTCAGGACTAGAGTCTCGAAGGTGCAAATCTGAGTCAGGACTGGAGTCTCTAAGGTGCACATCTGAGTCAGGACTAGAGTCTCTAAGGTGCACATCTGAGTCAGGACTAGAGTCTCAAAGGTGCACATCTGAGTCAGGACTAGAGTCTCTAAGGTGCACATCTGAGTCAGGACTAGAGACTCGAAGGTGCAAATCTGAGTCAAGGCTACACTCTCAAAGGTGCGAGTCTGAGTTGAATGTCGTGTCTCTGGGCTGCCAGTATAAGTCGAATCTAGAGTCCCTGAGGTGCATGCCATTGGGAGCTTCTGGGATATGAGTCAGAGTTGAATCTCTGGTCTCTGGAGTGTGAGTCTGCAGCAGTTCTCGAGTCCCTGGAGTGCAAGTTTAAGTCGAATGAGTCGCTAGGGTGCGTGCTAATCCACCTGAAGCTTTAGTAAGTTTTGAAGGACTGTGATCTGTAACCTACTAAAACTTCAAAACTTGTTATCCAAACTTAAGTTTTACCTCTTTCTTTTAAGCGTAATGTTGCATTCCAATCTGTCCACAAGACTGAAAGTTGAGGTATAATTAAAGGCTCATTGTTTGAAAATGAATCGAGCCTGTTGCTGCTGGAACTGGGTGCTTGGAGCTGTGGATGAATGGCCTTGCAGTAATGACTTTGCATGACCATAACGAACCTGACAGGAAAGTCAAACAAAGAAATGAAAGCTCTTTTTCATTACACTGAATTAGGGCTGGCAGTCCTAATTTAACTTTTGTTTGTGTTTTTTGTCTTGTTGAGATTTCATGAGTTGTGCAATGAGTCAGTTAAGGGCGAGTTTGAGCTAATTAAAGGCGTGTCTTAAGGTAGACTCAGGTCACCGACATGCCAGCAACGTGTACGTATTTAAAAACCTTGTTTTAACTCGTGTTTCTCTTTTAATCACCATTAATTGTCCGACTCCAGTACAAAATCCTGTCCTCAAACACCTCCAGATAATCATAATTGCCTAGAATAAACAAAACTGACACTTTGTGTTCGTTACCACTGTGATAAAAGCAGCTTAATCAATAGACATCGATCTTCCATCTGTCTTACAGCTCATTAGCACCACATAACAACCTGATCAGGGAATATGGCCGACATTCACAGGGTAAACATGACAAAGTGTTGACTGTCTGAGCACAGACAGCTGCAATATTTTATGAGTCTTTATTTTTGCATTTATGCATTATGCATAAGCAAAAACTACACAGCGGAGCCATGCCAAAAGAAGCCCTTTAATAGGGAAAGGGAAAATGGAGATGATATCTTTCTGTAATTCTACGTTTCATATGTGGCTGAGGGCGGAGCCTGAGGACAGAAATGTTAATTAAAACAACACTGGAGCAGGGAACCCATTAAAAAAACAATAGACCAAAAACCATTTTATTCCTGAATGTACCATGTGCAGCTCCGCAGTCATGGAAGCTCAGAAGTCCCATACCTCGCCTATGACTCAAGCTGTCAGGAGCACACTCCCAGCTAATGACTAGAGTCATTTTGCCCTTAAGGAAGATACAGGTAATGCTGTCATTTCAGACAGCCCTGCAGTTGGTTAATGGATTTTACTTGGGCAAAAGTGTAAACTGCTGCTTTCACTGGCTGACAGCACGTCTATATTGCATAAACTTTAATCTTTAGCATTGTTAACATGCAACTCAGGTGGTCAATTCATTGTTAAGATGAAAAACAAGTTCATTTTACTGGGACACTGATGCACAACACCTTTAAACAGTATGTTTTAATGGTCTGACAGGATATCCATACAATAAAATGTGCTAGAATCGTTAGACCAAGCTGTTTTCAAGCGGTCAATACATTGTAAAGTTGAGAAATTAGTTCATTTAACTTGGAAGCAAATAAATCTACTTCACGGAACGGCAGTTCGGAAACTTTCGGTGACATACTTTTACTATGGATCAGTCAAGGGTCAGTTTTTCTCATTGTTTTCTAGCAAAGGATACATTTAAAGTTTATAGTCTCATAACCCCCACGTCTCATGTCTTTCCAGGCTCCGTTTTGTTTTCATACTGAATATCCAGACTCACAAACACAGCAGCGTGATGCAGCATTGTAAATGTTGCCATGAACATTCTGATTTACACAACACCAATGGCAACGAGGGCAGAATGAATACAGCGGGGAATCAAAGCAGGGCTTGCGGGTCGTAATTTTATTTACAAGCGCGTTCTGGTTCCAGCAGTGAGCTAAGCAAGAGACCAGTCCAGGCTGACCCGTCGCTGCTCAATCAAAGCAGAGCAAACACAGCAGGGGCAGCGAGACAAAGGACACAAAAAAGGGAAAAAAATAAGGGAGGGGGTGTATTGCACCAGTCGTAGTGATGTTTTGGGCTTTGGCGTGATGACAGGCGTGCAAGAAGCGGAGACGGCATGCCTGCGTTCTTGAGGACAGAGCAAAGTCTTCTTGTTTTTCTTTTGGAAAAATCAGGTCAGGGTTACGTCTCTGATGGCGTCCGTCCCCCACGTCCCCTCCACCCCACAGTGGACACTTTGTTCTTCGACATGATCATAAACGTCGGCTTGTCCTCAAAATCCCTCCAGTTGATAATTGAGAGCCAGACTGGTCATTCGAAATCTTTATTACAGACCACTCATTACCATTACCATGGTGACTGTCTCCTTTGAGATTGATGCTTGTGGGCCAGCCAGGTTCAATAGAAATCAATAAAGTTCCATCAGGGGTAATGTGCAAGTGACGAATAACACTGGCAACGCACACACTGAACCAATTATAGGCTGCAGGTGATTGATATCTTGGAAACAATGGCGAGCTAATTGAAATAAGGGACTACATGCGCTGCAGTGATTAACAAGAACGACGGGACAGATGGATGTATAAGGAAGTGGCCTCTTTCGTTAATGGGTGCAAGACATAGAGCATCTCAAATCTGTTCAAATGACGCATAAAAGGATATGAGAAAAGAAATGATTGGTTAAGTGTTTAGGTGGGAATGGCGTTCAGTGACTTTTCGGGTCATTTATATGGTCCAACAAACATTTTGCAAGTCATGTTCTCTAGGTAGAGAAGTACGTAAGACTCAGAGATGTCGGTGAGATGTGTCCCAATGGATATCACTGAAAAGCAAAGTTTAATAAAAGATTTTTTTAATGTGACTTGAGTTTTGAATTACCCCGAGACCAGAAGTAATCGTATGTGTGGTAAAATTCCATTAAGACAGCTCCCCTTCCAGAATCAGCCTGAGAAATACACTGAGTAATGGAAACACTAGATGATGTGTTTGACGTGGATGTATAATCCTTGGAGGACAAGTTGCATACTTGATATAATCCTGTCCCAGTACGGGACAGAAGTGATATGCAAGTTTTGGAGGTTTTGCTGACAAGTAGAGCTACACCCTTGGATCAAAAGTTCCTGTAATGAATTTGGTTCGAGGGATCCTCAAACATATGAAAAACAAGTAACAAAACACAAACATAAATCACTGATCCGGGGTGGCACAAACTTCGTTATACCTGTTATACCGTAAATACTAAAGAAATACAAGCATGTTTAATACAAGCTTGTGCAAAAAACACAAGAGATAAAGAAGGACACTGCTACGGTTACTCCATTATAACTGCATTACCATCAGTCCACCTGACCACACTCACGTGCCATGAGGGAGTTCGCCCCGAATGGTTCGTAACTAAATATTATTGAAAATGATTCATTTTGAGAAAAAAAAACAGCAAACTGGTTCCCACATTGGTTTTAAAAGGACCTTATTTACGGTCATTTACAACGAAGTATTGTTGCATGTGCTCCTCATTTTATTGCTATCCGTTTTCCGTCCCTCTGATAAGTATATTACCAGACGCTATTCCCCCGCGGACCTTCCTGACTGGCCTTTACCATTTGTCTGTTCGTTAAGAATCACTTACCCTCCATCACTCTAACTCTACCAGACTGATATGTCTGTGTTTAGGTCATCATGTGGTGGTAACGTCAGACGGCTTGTGGGGGGTCTCATATAATCTCAGGGGAAGTCTGTCTTCATGGATATGTATCACCACTCCGTCTGCTGCCCAGACATGAGCCACATAAATGCAAGCCGAGTCAAAAGAAATATCCGAAGCGGTGATGTTGTGCTTCTTGCATTCTAGACCTTCAGCTCTCAACGGCAGCCTCGCCTCTACAGAACCAGTTAGAGAGAACTGCTATACTCGAAACCTTTCAAAGGCAGCAATTCCATTCAGAGAGCACCCCAAGCTCAAAAATCCTTTTGAAGAGCTGAGTGTATAATCTCTATTTCTCGAAGGTCAGAGATCCCTCCCATCACCTTCCCCAAGACGTCTCGAGCAGGAGCAGCAGATGATAAGAGAAGATGGAAACCCATTTTGAGGATATGAAACGGGTGGATGTGCTGAATAACAGAGAGATGAGTTCTAAAGAGCAAAGGTCTGCGTGGCAGTGAAAGGTGAGCAGATAGACTGAGACCCAATCAAAAAACACTAAAGGAAAAACAAAAAGGAGGCTCAAACTGGGAAAGGCAGTCAAAAGAGAAGTGAGATGAGAGCTGTCACATAACAATTAGTCTTAATGATGCCATGGTGCTCCCTCAGTGCTTGAATGTTCGTGACATAAGAAAGCTCTTAATCCCTTAAGGCTGAAGAAAAAGCATGTTTGTGCTGTTTAGTCTCCTCTGCTTCTTTAATCATGAGAATTTTCAGTGCCATCATACGATTTTATATGTAAAGAACATGATCTAACAATCTTGTGGGTTTTTACCTCGTCCAAACCTGAACAGATATGAAAAGCATATGAATAGAAACAGATTTCACATTTGTTTGTTAATGACAGTGGTATGAATTCTGTTTTAAATGTGTGTCTGCTCACTCCCATCTTGTAATAAAGACAGCATTAGGGTTTGCCTCATCTGTATAATGAAGCACTGTAACACAATACAGCTTAAATTCTTATAATCACATTACTTTTACTGTTTTATTAAAAGTACCGTACTAGTGTAGCTCATGTCTGTAGCTGAAATATATTATTAATATACAACACATATTTAAGCAACATACACTATATGAACATAAGTATTGGGCCACCATTACACCAACAGGGACTTTAATTACATTTAATTCAAATACACAAACTTTAATCTGGAGTTGGTCCCCCTTTGCAACAGGAACAGCTTCCACTCCTCTAGGAAGACTTTCTACAGGATTCTGGAGTTTCTGTGGGAATTTATGTCCATTCAATCTGTAGAGCATTTATGAGGTCAGACACTGATGCTGGAGGAGAAGGTCTGGATCACAATCTCCGTTCCAGTTCATCCCAAAGGTGCTGGATGGGGTTGAGGTCAGGGATCTGTGTGGCCAGTCATGTTCTTCCACACTGAACTTATCCAGCATGTCTTTATGGAGCTGCTTTGTGCTCTGGGACACAGTCCTGCTAAAATCGAAAAGGTTCTTCCCCAAACTGTGTTCACAAAGTTGGAAGCATGGCATTGTCCAAAATGCCTTGGTCTGCTTGAGTTTCTACACCTGACAATATGTATGATTGAAACACCTGAATTTAAAAATTAAAAGGTGTGTCCCAATACTTTTGTCTATATAGTGTATGTGTCTATTCTTGTATTCAATTTGTGCGTGTATGTGCTACCTGCAAAAGCAGTGCCACTTAATACTTAATACGAAGACACAAACCTTTGATCTGTTGAAGCATCAAATCTTGCTTATATCAAACTGATGGATGAAGCCCAAACTCACTTAAATGTATCAGATTCAGAAACAGCTCTGCAAGACTTTATTTCGAAACAAAACTGTTTCTGGACCTGTTCTCCCAGTGTCTGCAGGTTTTCAAACTACATTCCTTCATCATGTTAATCAAGCACAACTGTTTAGAGTGAGGGCTGGGATGGTGGTATGTCTTTTAATGATGTTTACTGTAATTGGAATTTCTTTCTATGTAAAGTACTTCAAGGACTGTATGCCTGGCTCTCATCCAGGCGGTACAAGCGTGTATATGTTTTCCAGAACATAATCAGTAGAAATCCCATTACAGTGTGAGAGAAAAAATGAGTCGTTTGTAACGGATGATTATTTTTGAGTGTCCTGACACTGGTTACTGCGTTATAAACTGGAACTATAAACACACACCAGCACATGTGTTCCAGCTCAGATGGGCTCAACCAGGTCCACAGCACTGCTGTTGTGCTTCCATCATTCCAACTTTTGCTGCTGACAGATACAACTCTCACTTCTAGTGCAAAAGCCCACTGAGCTCTCTGTGACTGTACATGTTTGGTCACATGATGTTTCTTTTTAGCATATCACGCCTCTCTCAGTCCCCCATGACTTCATACACACACATACACACACATACACACATACACACCACACGCAGTGGGCCGCACTCCATCAATTCTGTAAAGGATGAGAATCGTTCTATAAAATCAAAAGCCGATCGTAAACTGCGGGGTTACTTCCAGCCTTCCAGGGGTTAAATTGACTTGCTGTCTCTGGCTCTCTTTGGCTCGGTGATGTCACTCCCCTCATGTGGAACATGTTACCAATCGCAAAGCCTTTCTCGTTCACTCTCAAGATCAAGCCTGAATAATCTGAAGATCATTTTCTCACCAATCAGCACCAATCAGTGCTTGGGCTCCGGCTAACAGATGCTAGCGTTTAATTTTTCTAACGGAGAGATCCAAGGATACATAAGACCTACACAAAATTAAATAAAATCACCATGATAAAATGGACCTGGAACATTTCAAACGTGTCCAACTTTGAATTAGACTGTGGGCCAAAGGGAGGTCGTCATATTAATATCTAAGGCAAATACTTACACAGCATGCAAGCCAAGAGCCAGACTGCCTCAAAGTGCACATCATCCCAAACCCATTTGCTCCCCTGCGTTCGGCCAAAGGGAACTTCCTTTTGTTTCTTTTCTTTGGCCCATGGGGCTACCAGTCTCTCCTGTGAGTGAAAAAGTGTGTGTGTGTGTGTGTGTGTGTGTGTGTGTGTGTGTGTGTGTGTGTGTGTGTGTGTGTGTGTGTGTGT
>JBBPDE010000107.1:36860046-36870196 GCA_037974605.1 Nannopetersius ansorgii
TGAAGGTGTGTAGATGTATGATGGTGTGTGTGAAGGGGTGTAGATGTATGATGGTGTGTGTGAAGGTGTGTAGATGTGTGATGGTGTGTGTGTGTGTGAAGGTGTGTAGATGTGTGATAGTGTGTGATGATGACCCCTATTGAATCCCATACTACGACACACGTTAGTACAGCAGAATAAAACATTAATTGTGCTTTTAATGTGTTTGAAGAAACATTTAAAGACGCGGCAGCATACTGGTACCTCCATGCTGTTTGTGTTTGTGTGCTATGTTGTGTTGCTAAATGCCTTGTTCAATGCTGTATTTGTATGAACTGGTCAGTAGATGTAGGTCTTACCAGCCCACATTCTGAGATGGTTGTTCAAAATTGTTGACCTTGTCAGAAAATAATCGCTGGCTGTCTTTGGTTGCCATGACACCAGCTGTATTTGAACCTCTCTCACGTAGGACCACTGTTTAGAGCCACAACCGAAGAAATCGACACAGTTGTTTCCCGATTGTCCTTGTTCGTCTGCCACTTCCCAAAATTGCACAATATATACCAGGCCTTAGTTGGGGATGGGGTTGTATGGCTGTGTACTGGACTGCAGTATGAACTATAAATCAGGTCTTGGATTTGTGGAGGTGTGACGGCGGCTCATCTGGAGCTCCTTGTTGACTGACTGCACGCTTTAGTGGGCCGCCAAATCAGCCGCATCTAAACGCCTGTGTTAATTCTTGATTACTCGAAATTGATTGGTGTGATTGGCTGAGCTACAGATTACACACATCTACTAGTGGTAGAACGTCTTCAGTCCTTTCTGTCTCAGTAACATTTCCCTAGGACATATGGGAATATTTTAGAGATTAGACATGGTTGGAACAGCCACATCAATAAGTCTCCGCTCTGTGAGCGGCTCAGACAGCACAGCAATGCGGCAACCTTAAATCAGACTTAAGTCTGCAATAAATAATTCTCTCTTATCCCCAGATCTGATAAGCAGTCACTTATCCATCCCTCTTTCCCTCTCGCATTCTCTCTTTCCCTCGGTCTCTGCCTGTCTCACCCTCCTTCTCCCGGGTGTGTCAGCGTGATATGAACGCATGTGACACGGTAAAGATCCATAAATCTATTTGCATCTGTTGTCTGTGGGTTTTAATTGTCTTCTGTGCGTAACAGACAGCCTGGACATTACAGTAAATATCCTTAATCCTAAATCACAACTGACAAATGGCGCCCATGCTCTGTTGCTTTTGTTATTTATTTCTGTAACCCAGCTGGTGATCTCCGATGAGTGGCAGCCATTAATATGTTATAAATCAGTGAAGTCAGTAGTGGTGGTAGATTAACTGTGTATGAGAAAATGATGTCATGCCAACTGCTGCTTAAACGCCATAGTGACATTAAAGCCCGGTTTTATGAGGAAACTCACTTTTTTGTAAAGGACTTTAATGTTGTACATAAAATTTAAAAACACACCAGCCCATAAGGCCCCTATAGGGAATCTGTTTTCAATGAACTGCTGTGTGATGTTAACGTGACATTTGCATATTTCTTTCTATTCAGCCTATCACAGTTTATTTCTCCTCATTTACACTGAGGTCATAATGAGTGTTTCAGCCCGGGATGCTTCTTGAACAGAGGACAGCTAATCAGAACAGAGCAGAGATTGAAAAAGTAGTTGCCAGTCTGACACTCGACTCCCAAGTCAGGACAGGCAGGTCTCAGTTCCAATTAAAGTCAGAAACAGACACGTCTCCAGTTTTGAGTCCTGAACTCGGAGTCAGTTTCTCTGCATTCTTCAGCGAATCTGAATGCCACTTCACTGCTGCACACCAAGAATGTTACCAGTAATATATTTAATGTCTGCATATTTAGGGTTCATTATTTTTTTATTATCCAAACAAACTAACGAAATGAAAAGTACATGTACAGTCATGTCAGACCGTGACATGAACAAAGTGTGCAACTGCACATAAAGCAGTGATTTGACCTGTAAATTAGCCGGAATAGAGATCGTTTCCATATGTCCGGCTTAAAGACAGAAAATAAAACAGGCTGTTTAACTGAAACGTGCCTTTAAAAAAAAACAACTACTTTCCGATTCATTAAATTACAGAAAAATGAAGAATTTAGACTTTGAAAATGAAGTTGAACCAGTTTGACCTAAACAGCTGCAGTATTGGACCAGGGGTAACTGGCAGTGGGACGCTTCCCTGTAAAATATTTAATTGTGCCAAGCGGCCAAGAATAACAGGCCTATGTGGCAGAACCTTGTGCCAGGTTCATTTGAAATCGGTTTTAACACCATCTTTTTGTAGGCCCCTCACACACACGCACACACATGCACACACACACACACACATACACACACACACATACACACACACACTATAAAAAAAAACTTTGTGACTCTGTCTTTGACCTACATACTTGATTAAGCAGAAGTCCCAACCTCATCACACTCTGGAATTAAACATGAGCGCTGGCCTGCGTAACATTACTACTGTTCCCTTCGCTATGCAAATAAATGAGAATATATGAATGAATAATTAATCAGAGTTTAGTTATCGGTGTAAAACTTTCCACTCAAGATTGTCTGCAGGATGAAATGTAGTGGTGTGCATGCTGGCACTACTCTTAACTCTGCGGGACGTATCCACTGAGTTCCTAGGTTTCTGCTCATGCTGGTCCTCTTAGAAAACTGGTTCTTGGAATATTCAGAAAGGAGCTGTTTCCTTTGCTCTAATTTTAGAAACAGAATCAGAAAATGTTATTGATCCCAGAGGAAATGGGTTACAACTGCACAAAGAGACACGACGACGAGAACAAAATAAAGTCTAAATAAAGTGGCTCCTAATAGTCACTTGTGAACACACCATAACCCACAGAGTAAACAGTGGAAACTTCTTTCTCTGCATTTAAACCCATTCACCAAGTGAAGGAGGGGGCTGCCACCAATGATGGGGGCGGGAAGCGGCAGTGTGTGGGGATGGTACCTTTCTCAAGGGAACCTCAGTGATGACACTAGCAGTGTTGGGATTCGAACCCACAACCTTCTGATTGCAAGGGTAACTACCCAACCATTAGGCCATCAGCTACCTGACTCCGCAGAAAATACTCTGTATGAAATGAACTGTGCTATATACACAATGTACACAAATGCTGATTAATACTTTGGATAAATAATGTACAGTTACGTGAATTACTACTAACAGGAGTCTGTTATTGCTGTAATGGAGATCAGTAGTAGATCAGTAATATTGACATAAGAAGTGATATTTCACATGCTACAACTAATGCCCAGTAAACACATGATATTGCACAAGGTGAGAAAATTGCACATAATGATACTCGTATAATAATACTTTAATTACTAGTTTAAAGATAAAACATTTATTGCATTCTTTAATTGATGGTAAATCATGCAGCTGGCTGTAGGATCCAATTAGTTCCTGTGAGGGGTTACCATGCAGATGAGGCTGAAAGGCATTCCTCTGGCATTTCATTCCTCCGGATTTTGAACACAGACACATCGACGTATTCTCTTCATTTTCAGGACATTCTGACTGAAGAAAAATGGAGCGTTTGACTCGTGGGAGTTCGCTCTGCTCCCGCTGTTGTAGTACGATCACTACAAAGTAGGGAAATGAGTCTAACCTTGAATGTTCCACCAGTTAACACCTTCTGCTTTTGGCAGCAGGGGCCTGAGAGTGGTGACATTCAGCCGTCTCATCAAGCCACAGCTGTTCACTGCAAAAGCTAATCAGTCAGCAAAAACACATCCAAAGCACTCGACTTTATCGCGACGCATTAAACTGTAGGAATAAAATTTTCGGATTAGGAGCTTGTTTAATCGGGTGCTTAGTGTCTCTTCTGAGAACAGATCAAGTGGAGTGGTGTAGCCGTAAGCCTTCTTGTACTTTCTTGCAATATGACTTTCTCTTTGACCTTCATGCCGTTTAATAATTTATTTGTCTCGTTTGCTGCCTGTATCAGGGTTTATGCAGTAGCGGGAGGTAAATGCCTCAGTGGAGTAGATCCAGCTTCATCTGTGTGGGTTGCCCCCTTACTCACCCCAAACCAGTGCACCACCCCCACCCACCCAACCCCCAGAGATTCCGTGCACCATACTTTGACTGACGATTTAGGAATTGGTTTCAAGTAAACATCTAAGAATCACTGCAGCAGTGGGGACCAGTCTAGGGTCTTTGATCCAGCATGAGCATCCCTGCGTCTGATATACACAGTTTGAGCTCTCTGATTATTATGCTGCTTGCAAGGGCAGTAGGTTTCTTCACAGAGGAGATCATCCACCCAACGCAGTTGTGTTCTTGCGCTTAATGTGGGATGTAGCTCTCATTCAGCTATTGATTCTCTTTGTTTTTTTTAACCTGGTGCTTTGTTGGAAATGTTTATTGTACATATTTGAAGTTATTCACATAGTTTCAAACAACAGCGTTGCCTTCCATTTCCATTCATGCATTTTCTGTTGATCAGCTTCAGTTAGTTGCTGGCTTGCTTCTTTCAGTGGCCTTGATTGTCATAACATGGCTAATTCCTGTGCATCTAGTTATATGTACTTGAGACTTCATGTGGTGTCTAATGCTTCCATCAGCTCTTTACTTTTACCTTCACAGCCTTCGACAGACACTCTTATCCAGAGCAGTGTGTATCTGGGTTTTCTAGTCCACAAGAAAACACCTCCCTCACACAAATAAGCCTAGACTTAACATTAAGATCTGCTAGTAGACATTCTACAACCAGGGTCCTATCGGATCACACACAGTAGTCAATTTTTTGGTGAATTTTGTGAAGGGGACGGTTTTCAGTCTCTACTTAAAGACTGTAATGATCTCAGCGCTTCTGACGGTCAAGGGGAATTCGTTCCACCACTTCGGTCTTGACGTGCTTCTTTGATCTTTGAGAAGAGTTGGGTTGAATCGGGATGTGTTTGATGTGTTGAGAGAGCGAGCTGTGACCTGTGGTCTCATAAGTGCTTTTTATGGTTGTTTTTATGGTTGAAGCTAATTTTGCATTACTGTGTACAATATTTGAATCGTATTCATTGTAATAATAGTCATTTGACAAAAGAATGACTGATAGACAATTATGTGGCAGGTATTAGCACTCTCAGTCAGACATGTGTGTGCACAAACCGTGACATAAACACACCAGTCAGAACCAGACTGCGCTTTTTAACTCCACAATTAAAGTGCAGCAGGTCGATATGCTGGTAGGGGAATAAATAACAATAATGCCGTATTAAAAAGGGGAATATGAAATATCTAAAACACAATTACAAAGGCCGCCACACAGGTGAAGGTTTTTTAGCAGTGTGTGTTACTTTTAAAACAAGTCTAACATTCAGCACTTTGATGTGGGAGTTTTCAAAGCAACAGCAGGAAACAAAAAGTTCAAAAACAGCTAAACAGTCCATGCCTCAATCACAGATGCATCGGTCAAAGGAACTACAAGAATATTTAATGTGCCCAGGTGAGCCGTGTGTTCAAAATCCTGAAACTATGATAAAAGAAACAACGGAACATTGCATCAGCAAAGGGGAGCTGCAGCCGCCAGTCAAATCTCGCCAACGGGAGAAAAACTACATCCTGAAACACCACAGCCGAGCACCTCTGTGAGCCAATTACAGCCGCTCTGTGACCCAATCTCAACAAACTATATGTTGTGAGGTTCACAAAGCTGGAATTCATAGCAGGACGGCCGATTGAAAACAGCTTTTTGTCCGAAGCCAGTGCACACCGGAATACCACTCGATGATAGGAGCACAAAACCTGAAGCCATGGGAAAAACAATACGGTCTGATAAATCACCATTCACCCCTTTTCCCACACTCAGAAGTGTTTGTTTGGAGAAAGGATAGGATCCCTTCCGCCACAATGTCTGCTGCCAACTGCTAAACCTGCTGGTGCATCCATAATGGTATGGGCAGTCATCTCGTCTGAGTCATTAGGTCTGATGATTGCTCTGCATAATGTAATGGTGGAGGAATATGAGGCCATTTTACAGGACCAGATGCACCCTGTGGTGTAAACACTTTTCCCTCATGATGGTTCCAAGATGGTAATGTCCCAATTCTGCTAAACTCGGAGGCCTTCCTAAAGACCAGATCTAAACACTGCTGAAGACTTATTCAATGTTCTGGAGTGCAGAAAATGAAGACGAGCAGTTATATACCCTTAGGGACCCACCTGGCTAAAAAAGCAAAGCAAAGAGAAAGAAAACTGACACCTACAAGCTGCACTATATGGACAGAAGTATTGGGACACACTGCAGGGTTTGAGCTAGGCCCCTTACTTCCAGTGAAGGGCAATCTGGAATCTTCAGCAGACCAGGACATTCTGGACAGCACCACGCTCCAACTCTGTGGAAGAACCTTCTCTATTCCAGCAGGACTGTGTCCCAGAGCACAAAGCAGCTCCATGAAGACATGCTGGAGGAGTTCAGTGTGGAAGAACTTGAGTCCTGACCTCAACCCCATCCAGCACCTTTAGGATGAACTGGACCGGAGACTGTGATCCAGACCTTCTCCTCCAGCATCAGTGTCTGACCTCATAAATGCTACAGAATGAATGGAGACACATTCTCACAGAAATCTTGTGTATTTATGAATGCAAGAAGAGTGGAAGCTGTTATAGCTGCAAAGGGGGACTAACTCCATTTTAAAGTCTGTAGTTTTGAATGTAATGTCATTAATGTCCCTGTTGGTGTGAGGGTCACGCATCCCAATACTTTTGTCCGTATAGTGTGTGATTATTTATGATGGATGATTATTTATGCCCAAGAAGCTGATTACAATTCGCAGTATTTGTGATATTTTTAGATCTGTTATAAGCCGTGGATTAATATGTTGCTTACATTTGCACATGCCACTGCCTTTTTTATTTACAGAGTGCCCAAAGATGCCTTTTTGCTGCTAAGCCAGTGTGACATGGCTCATTTCATGGCTGATTTCCTGCCAGAGAGCTGGGGAAAAAAAGGTCAGGCATGCTAAGCTAACGGCTACCTTTCCAGTGCAGGACTCCCCCTGCCTAACCATAAATATGTATCAAGACATTAACACATGAAAAAGATTAATGTAGTCCCTGATTTTGTGAGGAGTGTGATCTGTTTTTTTAAGCCAGGCTGGGATGGGTTACTAGTTAAGTGACATGTTGCCTTCTTTAAAGCGCAGAGAGACAAAAAGCCCTTGGGCAACAAGCGTCACCTTTCAACCTTATTTATTTTTCAACCCGGTCTATTTATTTTTTTGTAAAGTGGGGGCCTTATGTTACTGGTTGCACTGTTCGTTAGTGTAGATTTGTGTCAGCAGGCTGGAAATGCAGGACTGTTTGTTTTCCCGAGGTAATTCCACTGGGTTTAGGGGATTCCTTCACCCTGGTCTCAACATGTTTATGCATTGGTTACTCCTCATCACTCCACTTTCTGTAGTTAAGTGATCCTCTTGTGTTTTCCTAATTTGTGTGTTCTTTTGTCCTAAGTGAATAAAGGGTTTTCTCTGCATTGCAATGGCCAGCCTGAGGGTTATTATGAACTCCACGCGCTTCCCCCGCAATTAGGCAACGGAGGGCCGTTGCTAGGAAACCCACTTTAGTCACAGGACTTGGAAATGCCGAACAATACGGCTGTCCAAAGTGCGTGTGTGTGCTTCCCTTATGTTTCTGTGGGGGATTTCCAGTACCTTCTAATGGCACTGAACTACACCTTACCTTGGCTTGAGCAGCTTTTCCACTTTTATAAATATTTTATTAAAGGGGGTCCCTTGTGGAAGGTGCAGTAGAACATTATAGTATTGATATTTGCTATGTATACTATTCTGTTGTGCCAAATATATGCCCTCATACACTCTTTCTTTCCTGCAGATTCTAAACAACACCAATGACGAACGTAAAGTGTTGATTATGAAGACCAATTAAAAACATCAGCAGTCATTAATGGTCTGATGTAGGTGGAGAACAGCTTGGTCAGAAAAAAAAAAACCAACCGAGAGAGAAAGAGTGTATATCTGTGACAAAAAGATCATATCAGAGGGAGTGTGAGTGAGACAGGAAGAGACCTGAGCAGAATTAGTAGTGGGGTGTGAGAGGATTCTCTCTCATTTGCTTGCATATGGTGGCTTTGTGATGTTTCCAGGCAGTGCGTGACTGCAGAGAGGCGATAATTTGAGACCTTTTTTTGGGTAATATCCATTGGGGACTGTTTAATAGCTGATAAAAGGTTATGATGGATGGTGGGACATCACAGATTGGGCAATGAACATTATGAGATTCTGATTTCACAAGCTCATAATCGACCCTCCAGGACTGGAATTCACTTCTGGAGTGACAGCTGCATGATGCATTCCTTAATTTCCCATTAATTGCCATGAACGATAAAGGAAGAGAGAAGTCTTTTAAAAATAATGTGTGTGTGTGTGTGTGTGTGTGTGTGTGTAGGTGTGTGTGTAGGTGTGTGTGTGTGTGTGTCTGTAAATGGCAAAGTAATTAGCTGCATTATGTGATAATATAGTCTCTTCTAGCTACTTCTGACAAGCCTCAGCACCAAGTATCTGTATTTGTACCTGTCAAAGTTAAAGCCTGTTGGTTTATTATTACTGTCACGGGAAGCATCTCCTAATGATAAAAATGTGAAGCCCAAGCCGCCCCTTTCCTCCTCTGCTTCATGGCAGCCCCTGCCGACTTTAGAGGACGGATATAAAAGACGAACCTTAAAGTTCACTGTGGCTCAGACACGGTCTCTTCACTCCCTCTCTGGGTCGAGTGCACCGAAGCAGGAGACTGAGCCTGAGCGTAGAGTATAAATGCTGAAGTGAAATATTTCTCGAATTATGAATCACAGGTTTGGAAGCTTAGTCCAGCTGCAGCAGAATGTGAATTCGCCAGGAGTCTACATATAGCCCTGGCCTACAAATCCAGAATACATGATGAGCGGCACAGGGCCCATGCTTGAAGTACTGCTGCCCCCAACTGGCTGTGTGCACTCAGTTCATTTCCTCATCCCAACCCATATCTGCACCCAAGTCTGGTCAACGGCAGGTGTCTAAGGTTTGCTGATTGACTATACCTGCTCTGGGACTCATCCTAAATTATACGTCTTAAGACGTCTTAACTTGGACTTAAGTTGGAGTTTACTATGAAGTCGGAGTTTACTATTATATAATTGGGAGAAAATTCAATGACAGACAGACACAGAGAGTGCAGTCGAAAGAAAGAAAATGCCGGGCTTCATTGGATGGTGGTGGTCTTCTTCAGTGTGCGTGGCTCTACCAGTGCATTTATCTCTTGTTCAGGACCGAATGACCCCAGAATGAGGGAAAGCATGGACATTTTGACATCGTGGGGACATTTGTCCCTCTATGAGGGATTCGCTGAAAAGGAAATGGGTAAACGTTATTCAAATAAAATAATTAAGTATTATTACTGCAGGTGCTGTTAGCATTTAGCTAAGGTAGTGTGTGTGTGTGTGTGTGTGTGTATATATATGATAACCATTATTAGTCCCACAAGTAAGAAATTTGCTTGGTCACGGCAGAAGTGGAGAGTACAAAGTTAAGAGCAGTAAAATGAAGAAAAACAATAGAAGAGAATAAAATAGAACAGAAAACAATAGAAGAGAAAACAATAGAAGAGAATAAAATAGAAGAGAATAAAATACTCTGTCACAGTACAGTATAAAATAAAATGTTCAGTCTAAAACATGTACATATGATTTGAGAGTGGAAGAGAGAAAGACATCGTACATAAAAAAAGATCTCATAACAAAAGCACACACAATTAGATTTACAGTCGTATGCAAAAGTCTGGGCACCCCATTGAAACGACGGGTTTAAATAAGTCACACACCTCCTAAAGAGAACACACTCCTGCACCTATTTATCCACCATCACTGTTTATTTGCTGTTTCACTGATCATGAGGAAAAATATCACTTCAAATGTGGCCTGTGCAAAAGTTATGGGACATTTTACACTTTTATATTCGATATTCTGTGTTTTAAGAGAGTTCTTTGTAAGTGTGAGGAGATTTTCACCTGGAAAACAAACCCAACACGTCTTTTTAGCGACAAACCTGGTAATACAGCTCTGGGAAAAACGTTCATTTCCTCAGGTTTTCTCTTTTTCTAGCTGCGAGTACTGAACTGAGCAGCTCT
>JBBPDE010000107.1:37045623-37058679 GCA_037974605.1 Nannopetersius ansorgii
TTAACCCCAAGTTGCTCCAGGGAGAGACTGCCCCCTGTAGTTAGGGAATGGAAGTCGCTTTGGATAAAAGCGTCTGACAAATGCTGTAAATGTAAGCATCCAGGACCTGGATTTCTGCAAAATGCTCTGGCAATAAAATGTACACTAAACTGAATTGAATTGTAAACACATTGTTCATGAAGAGTGCTGTGTTTTGATCTGGTATGAGCTTTATTTAGCAGTAGAAGTTCATGTGCACGTTTAAAATTCTGCAATGGGTCTGGAATGAGTTGGTGTTAAACCTTTACTTTGAAAAGATTATTCACAATCATGCAAAAATGCCTCTCCTAAGAATGATCTACTGACAGGTTCTTTGAGAACCCTAAACTGTTTCTCTTCAGATAATATTTAGGAGAAGACCTCCGTAAACCAACACACACACACACACACACACACACACACACACACACACACAAAGTGAAATGTCTGTGATCTGATAGGACCCTGGTGGAGTACTAACTTCATCTCTTGTAGAATCTTCTAGCGGCTCTTAAATGTAAGTTTATGCTAACTGGTATTTGTCTATACGTTTGTCTATGGACCACAAAACACAGATGTATGTTACTCTGCATAAGGGCGAGTGCCATATGCTGTAAATGTACATGCAAATGTAATTTCTTTAATACTAGAAGGAAATAGTTGGTAAATACACCAATTCCTTTGCTTTTGCTGAGAGCTAAAAAGCCAAGCAGCTGCATCCTCTGGCCCAGCCCAGCACTGGGACACATTCTCCCCTGCACCAGAGCCTGCTGACTCTGTAGCTTGACGACGGGGCTAAACAGCAAAGGCGTTATAGCCCCCTGGATAGGTCATTTGGTGGCTGTAGCCAAGAGCTAAACTGAAAGAGGGCTTTTAAAGAGGGGAACAGGTGCGACTCACCGTAGGGGTTGGATGAGGCACAAACGCCGCGGCCCGATCGTCATCGGCGAACATTCTCTCGCTGCCTCATAATTAGGCCATGGCTTCAATGGAAACTAACTCAGGCCATATGGGCTAATGTAGCCGCAATGGAGACCCCCCACACAGGTAACAGTCTGTCAACACCAAGGCCAGCTCCCAGTAAACCAACACCATCGCCGCCAGATAACCCACCGCTTAAGGCAGGCAGGAGTGTGAAAGGGAGGAAAAAGCGCACCTCGGTTTTTAAGATTGGCTGCCGGTTGAAGGTCAGTGTGGATGTAAGGCATGCTGAAACACTGCCGCGGTTTCATTACAGCTAGTTTTCTGGAAAATAAGGTTAGCATTTCTGCACATGAGGGAACTGGGCACAGGCTTGAGGCCTTGAGGTGTTAGAAAGCCTCGAAGAAAGAAGAAAATGAAGCCCCTATCCACTCACAGCTATTTGTTCTGATCACTTTCTGTCTCTCTCTAATGCCAGCTGAGCTTGGAGCTGCACAGATTCTCTTCTGCATCTGGCACTGTACCCTGGGAAAGTGGGGCTTAAACCCAGATGTAACGCACCAAAGGTGAAGCCGTGCTACTTCACATTCTTAAATATAAAGGGATTCTTTGGAGCAGTGCCAGTACAGAACCACTTATGGTTCAGTTTAGAGTGAGACGCCTCTTAAAGATCAGGATAATGTAAAGGTTCTACTTCGATTTGGATGAGCAAACTGAGGAAGACTCAGACTTGCTGCTCCTTCGGATCTAATTCTTTGGGCCAGATGCACCTATCTTGATATGAACGTATGATGCGCCTTAGGCATCAGTTTACTAGACTACAGCTTATCAAGCAAACCAAGGAGCCTCAAGACAAAAGAGAAAAAGAAAGATCAGTGACGAAGAGCAACGTTGATAAATTATTTCCCATCAGAACGCTCTTCGGGGCTCTTATTTCACTGTGAAATATTACACAGACTGCACCATGTTATCTTCTCCCACACGTGCATCTGATCCTGAAAGTTTAAACAGTGTTTTTTTGAGGGTAAACACTCTCTCAGCATGTGCTTTAGGCTCATGTGGATGCAGCTCACCGCTGTGTCCACTTCTGCTGTTAAAGGTGATCTCTCAATAACACTCTTCTGAGACTCAAGCACAAATTTACACACAGTTTTAAAAGGCAGAGCAAATTTAATGCAAAATTGTAGTAAATTGAGTAGAAGCTGCACATGTGGGCCTAAAATATCTACTTGCTTTTTGCATGATCCTCCTGCATTTGTGGGGGAAATGCATATGCATGAGTGTATTTTATGTTCCACCATTAACACAGCCTATAAACTGCATGTTAAGGCTGTTGCCAGTTTTATATGTAACTTGCGGGCAGACTGGGCCAGATTTGCTATTGAAAGAGATGCAAAAAAAAGCTTAGACCCTTAGTTTTTTCTGACTATCAATCATCAGTCATTGGTTTATCTCACTGAACTCCTTCCTATGATGCTTCTAATCACAGCTTAATGTCGTTTTTTTCAATCATCTCAATAATAATTACTCTTATTTTAATTCTTCCCCTTTAAAGTCTCGGTTGCTCTGGTGCACCTGGGAAGTTCCGGCACTCTTTTTTTTTTTTTATTAGGACTTTCAGTCTGGATTGCAGCAAAAGCTGCTTTGTGACAGCATCCCTGGTAAAGAGCTCCATTCAAATGAATTTGAATGGAACTGACTTGAACTGAAACGACGCGGCAGCATATGACTCGTCTCTCTTTGAGTTCATTTGGCGAGAAACATTTAGACGTTTCGAGCAGCAGCCCCGGCTCCATATGTCAGTGCAGTTAGAGGAGGCTTTATCATCTTAAATGGTGAGGGACTCATACGGATAACAGCCTCACGCCAGATGAGGTGGCTGAAAACAAAAGAAGCGGGCGTCCAATCTGTCTGCATCAGGGGAAGGCATTATGAGAGCTTGTGGGAGCCAACATCTGTTGTGGCGAGAACACGATGCAACACCACCAAACGATGTGTGTGCGCATGTGTATGTGGGAGCCTACTAATGTGCTACTTCAAGTCCAAGCAAAGCACCCGACAGATCCTCCGACGCGAGATATGTTGTGTTTGTTTCACAGTTTGCGGAGTTCATGTCAATAAATGTTTTGGATTAAAAATGCTCTTCAGAACGCGATAATTGATTCGGCGTGAAATAGCGCGTGTTGATAATTACGGATGCAGGAAAAACACACGGCCGCGGAATATTTATCAGATGTCTCGGCTGCTGTCGCCGAGCTGTGGAGGAGTTTAATGAATTTGTCATAAGGCCCTACCCAGCCGTCTGATATTAGCTAACAAGGCCTGCCATGCAGAAGAGCCCCATTTACGGCGAGAAGCAAAGAGCCGTGATTTCATATGGCAGGGATGAGCAGCATAATAAGCCAGAAGAATCAGTGGCATCATCTCGGCAGCACACCATGTGATCCATTTATTTATTTATTACTTTTATTATCTCGGCTGCTGTTTATTAACTGAGCTTCAAATCCATGTTCTTTCTTTCAAAAAAACCCCCAAAAAACATACAATTCTGTCATTAATTAATATCTACCAACAATCACGAATGCAAACCCATTTTGGAAGCATTTCTTGCATGCCATGTGTACCTCGGTCCTTTTCCATTTTACACCAAAGAGCCTCAGTAGAGCTTCAAGGCAAAAGTTCAATTACCAAACAGCATACACCAGAGTTAAGACTCTTAAAGACATCCAACTTAAATCAGCAATCCACCGCCCCCCACCCCACCCCACCCCTCCGAAAGCCAGAAACTATAATGAGTGTTGATCTTGTTAACAGGGTGTCACTTACAGAGAAAAGATCATTAACCTAAAGCTAAATTACAAATCCTCCATCCGAATGACAGGCTGACGATGTTAATTCCTCCTTCGTCAAATCTCTCACTCCGTCTTCTAGGTGTAATAAATATAATAAGAGGATTGTCAAATTAGTATAATTTCCTGCCATATGCTGTGACACTTCATTTAGTTTGAAATGAAAGAGAACAACCACCACTGTGCCCCCCCACCCCGAACAAAGCAACCTTTTTAAGCATACAGTAATATTAATGCACTCTGTAAGTGAAGATACCAGAAGTGTACTTTGTGTGATATATATATCTATATTTAAAAACAAACAATAGAAAAACTTGTTGTTCCCTAAAACCCAGGATCTCTGGATCTCAGGCACCTCTAGCAGACCTATCAATCCAGTCCAATCTGGACTTCTTTTTTATATATATATATATATTATATATATTAATGTGTCCCTGTTTTCTTTACATGGCTTTTACTCCTCTGCGGTCAATAAACCACACCGTCTCCAAATGAATCCCCTTATGCTGAGAAAGTTTGCTATTTTGGCTGGATCAAAAATGAGAGCCGTCATCGGCAACGGATAAATCGTAGAGATGCTTCAAATGTACTGATATCTTTTATCCGCTGTAGAAGTTCTATATTGATGAATTTTTGACATTTACGCCAATAAGCATTTAAAAATCGTTTTTGTACATGAGCTCCCCATGTGAGATAAAGCTCATCCTCAAGCTCAGTACAATAACATGCAGCTTAGTCCAAGGCCAGAGCAGAATTTGCCTCAAGAAAATCTGATTCTGCATCCAAACCTTTGCAGGAACCTTTGTTTTTAAGCATTTAGGCCCATAAGCACTTTTTCTGTGCCCTAGTATTACTGCTGCTTGGCTATTTCATGCCTTTATCTGTTTACGTGTGCCATTTTCCAACACTTTGTTCTATTTTTCTGTTCTCCGCTGTTAGAAGAGAGAGAGCGAGAGAGAGAGAGAGAGAGAGGAGTACAGAGGAGGCCTCCCTCTCTTCTCCCGCATCGAACTACAAAACGGCCCGGCTGTCAGGAAGCCTCGCGCAGCCTCAGTGACTGGCAGTTACACTGGTTTCCACAAAGCAATCCCTTCCGTTCTCTGTTGTTCTTCGCAGTTTTGTCGCAGCAGAGCTGCCTCCACACACACTCACACACCCCTCCGTACACACATACACACTGATTAGCGCCCGCGTCTAGCCATTGTCAGTCACTCAAATGTCTTGCAGCCAGTGCCCGAGGTGCTTTTTTGTATCTTTGAGGCTTCCTCTCTCACTCTGACATTAAACTTCTCTGTGTGAGGAGACTCCTCTCCACAACACCATTCATCCCTCCCCCTCTCCCTCTCTTCATCCTCCCTCTTTCAAGAGCAAAAACGGCTGATGCAAAGTTTGGCCTGACAACTAGATGAGGGGAGAGAGAGATAGACATAAACAGAGAGAGAGAGAGAGAGACAGAGAAAGAAGCACACATCACGCTAAGCGAAGACTTTTAAGCGGCATTTCCGACACTTTTCCCTCGGAGGTGGAAATAGTCCTGGCAGCAGCTGTAAGTGCTGATCAAGAAGCAGTTTAAGCAGGTAGAGGAGTTCCAAGGCATGCCGACGGTATTGTTAAGTGACGGGTAGAAGTCGAAACTTCCTTGTTCTCTTGCATCCCGTGTCTTCCGCTCCGCCAGCTTAAGAGAGACGATCTGCGTTTACCTGCAGACGCTTTGTAGCAACGGATATCAGCTCATGTATAACAAGGGCGGCGCGTGTGATAAATTGCCAAATACGTGCCGGTGACATGAATCAGAATCGGTGAGTGGCTTCTGTAGAGCTTCAGTAGGGCGTCGTGTCTTCAGGAGGAGACAGACTTGAGCGAGTTCAAATGTTGATAATGCTGATGCACGGTGAAAGCGAGACCACGGTGGGTTAAAATCCTCACTGATGGTTATTAAAGTATCCCAGCAGTCCACGGAGGATTGGGGGGGCTGGATGGAAGTGGAAGTCCTCTTTCTCGTTTCCTGCTCGTGTTAAACAGGTAGTCGAGGCCTGGGCACAGGCGCAGGAAATGCTTCTGCATGGAGGAGAAGGACGGGTCTGTCTTCAGGGAGAGGCTTTTGTCCGACCAGTGAATGAACGACATCCTGCTGGAGCACTGTCCCACGACCTCGGGCCCACAGAGACACACAGACAGAAAATGAGTCATAATGCAACTACAGCCTCAGTGGATACATTGCGTTTGTAGATCAAGGTCCTAGTTTTCTCCAATTAAAGGCTGCATTTCTCTCACATGTGTTTGATTTCTTGATGTTTTGCTCTGTTTTGTGGAGGGAAACTAAATAAGGATATTAAAAAGACAAGCCAGACTTTTTTGCTTGCTGTTTAAATCCAAACTAACATGGAAAAGAAAACATTTATCATAAAATTAGATTAACACAATTGTATGATCATCCCCACTTTCCGTATGCATGTATGAGTGCCTCAGTCTAAGGTTGCATTTTCCTCTTTTTCAGTGTGAGCTTTATTTATTTATATAAATACTTCATTCCATGACCTTCTTCACCAACCTTTACATGAGATTATGAATAAAAAAGACCTAACTGCACATTCACATACATACACTATAGTAACAAAAGTATTGGGACACCTTACCATTAAACCAACAAGGACTTTAATGAAATTGCATTGAAATATATAGCCTTTAATATGGAATTGGGTCCAGGAATTATATATATATGTAACAGTTTCCACAAGAATCTGTCTCCATTCATTCTGTAGCATTTATGAGGTCAGACACTGATGTTGGACGAGAAGGTCTGGATCACAGTCTCCGTTCCAGTTCATCCCAAAGGTGCTGGATGGGGTTGAGGTCAGGGCTCTGTGTGGCCAGTCAAGCTCTTCCACACTGAACTCCTCCAGCATGTCTTTATGGAGCTGCTTTGTGCGCTGGGACACAGAATGTCTTGGGGACAGCTGAATTCAATAATTAAGAGGTGTGTCCCATACTTTCTTGTCCAAATAGTGTATCTGAAAATGACATACGCTTCCAAAAAATGTATCCCACTGCACTGCATTCAGCTGCCTTTGACTCTTAGCTAATAGCACATGATACAGTCCAGCAACGATTCAAATTTCCACGCAGGGCCCCATTTATTGATAGCATCACTGCAGTCCCACTTACACTCCACCTGTCCTCCAACCAGAAACCCACCCACCAAAACGCAAAACGTTCTCCATTTCCCTAGCTCTGTGAATAGAAGAGTCATGGCACCGTTCTATGAAAGGTAAATGGTGAAGCTGGTGCTAGCAGGCCGGGGTGGAGGGTATGTATATTTGAATAATGTTTACATTACCAGTACCACGTTTTAGATTATAGATTATAGATCTATACATATAGATTATATGTATAATTGTATTTGTTTGTATATTGTACAAATTGCACCTTTTGTATGTTTTTGTATTTAATGTTACATGTGTGCACCTGGGGTTTGAGAGAGTTCTCTGTATGCCTGGTACGTATGGCAGATTTGACAATAAAGTTGACTTTGACTTTGACTTAAAGACATGTCCAAAGCAGATTCAATAAACGGATGAAATTAAAAATGTCTAAATACAACGACTGAATTTTTCCATGACTCCTTCAGTGCCCCCTTGCAGGCCCACAGCCACCAGTTTGATAACACCACTGCAGAAAAGCTTAATAATATTGCACAGCCTCAATATTAAAGTTTAATTGCTTTGCAGCTTCAAAAACATCAAGAAAGCAAATGCAGAGGTTACCTTAAATGTTCCAGATTAGGTACATTTACATTTACGCACACGTATACACAAACGCGTACACGCGTATGTTTAGGCCCCGTGTACTGAGCATGCTCAGGCTTGCCTGCTCTGGGTTCGGGGAATTACATCAGCAACAAAGCAAATAGCAACAAACATACAGGGTAAACAAGCTAGCAGGCAGCTTGCTGTGCAACACACCTTCCTGGATGCGCTCCAACCTCTCGCTGCCACTCCAACTTTAGCACATCTTTAAAACATCAATACGTAATTGAGACCGAGGCTTCGCACCAAAGATTTGCATCTTTTTTTCGGCGAGCCCCCTCCTCATTTGATCCCTGTGGCTCGCCAGCTGGTTCCAGTGTATCTCCAGTTCAACCAGAGCCTCCAAGTTCACATACTTCACTTAATTGGTTCCCAAGGCAAGAATTAAATATTTACTTTAAAGCGCTTTAAAATTCAATTGATTTTTATCTGACAGCTGTGCTGGTCTCGAGTGGGCTGATTGCATGCGCTCACCACGTAGTCCCACGAGCGTTTGGGAGAGTGCGCAGCACAAACAGCTAAAATCCTCCTCCTTACTCACACACACACACACACACACACTCACACACACACACTCAGCTCTGCGCGGTGATCAAGCCTGGACATGGCCACTGACTTGACCTATCACCCAGCCATTGTAGGGCAGGCTTAACTCCACGATAGAGCAAGAAAAGGATGGAGAGGGTTCAACAGCTGATCACTCAGGGCAGAGCACACACAGCAGGTGACCAAAGAGACTCGGAGGTGACCTATAGAGCAGCTTTAATAAAGAAGCCCTTTCAGACAACACGGCTTAATTAAAAGTTCAATTAGGTACACCCAAATGTAGCGCTGCGTCAAATTCTCCCTATAAATTAATTTCTGAATAAATGAAAATGCATAGACCATAGACAAACACACACACACACACGCACACACACACACACACACACGCACACACACACACGTACATACTCATATATATATATATATATATATATATATATACACAGAGAGAGAGAGAGAGAGAGAGAGAGAGAGAGAGAGAGAGAGAGAGAGAGAGAAAGAGAGAGAGCTGTAGCACTTAAATATCAATGGAATAAAATTCTCATTGAACATTATCACACACTTAAACCATTAAGATATTGTTTCTCACCAACTCATAAAAATCCATCTCAGCAAGTTCTAGAAAAATTACAGAAGAACAGGCAGTGTAACTGCACACATACACATATATTACCCAGTTTTTATTCATGTAGTTTCTTGAGTGTATCCTAACGTAATTATAATTAAAAAAAAATTTATTATTACATAAGTTTCACTGCTGTGATCCACCTGTAATTGTGCACACCACCAGTAGTTATGTTGTTGTATGTATTGTTTAAGTCTATCTACGCAGTTATTGGAGGCACGTACTATGTAACTGTTTGATTGACCAATCCATGCTTCACCCACAAATGTGTCCTTTTATTTTAACTGGACAAAGTTTACAGAACACTGATAAATTACATTCAACCTAATGAGAAATTGCAATGCACTCCAAGAAATTAAGTGTATTTTCATTTGATATATTAATTTTGCACCTTATAAAGGTGATACTACTACCAGGATACTGAAGAGTATAGTTTTTTGTGTAATAAGGATAATTTACATTGTGTCAAATGTGGCAAAGAGTTTAGTTAAAAAAAAATCTGCTACAAAAACTCAATTTTATGTATTGAACCTAAATTCATTAAGTTGGATGAGACTTTTGTCTGCATTCTGTAAAGGGTGTTCAACCTGGCAACAGTTGCTATGAGAGTTAGTGTTTCGGTGAGAAATATGGACAGGCAATTTGATACATTTTGCTACTTATGTCTCACTATCATAAACAACTAACAAACAAAAATAATACGCATGGTTATTTAGCAGATTCATTCTCTTCCTAGAACTCTCTCTTTTGCATAAAACGAGCCAAAAGTCAAAGACAGGCTCCCAAAACCCAAGTGATCATCTGAAAAAGTGCTTCTGCACTGGATGACTGCATAAACTGAGAATGCACAGATACTTTAAACAGAGACTTGCTGATGCTACACCAAAGAGCTGCTTTACTTTAACCATATAGCAGTACAGTGTATGAGCATGAATAAATAACGTCCCTGGTGTAGAGGAACTGACATTGCTGTTCTATCTCATCAGCTTTCTGAAACCTGCAGAGTCTCAAATGTCCGTTAGGCTCTAACCTGACTTTCATTCCCAAAGCACTGCTCTAACGTTTCCAGTCAAACCATGGGAGAGTTGTAAGAGCCTACATGGGAATCAGCCTCAGATGATTCTGGGTACTGTACATGTCAGTCACTGACACTTGTATTACTTTCCCAGAACCCTCTACTCATAATGCATTACAGGCACCTAAAAGTGTGCATTTCGTTCATTCTTATCAAAGCGGTGACACAGAAAATTAGCTTGAAGCCAAATTAGTCACAGAATTAGTCTAGATCAAATATGGTGAACATAACTCACGTACCAACTTACACTTAATCAGAACAAAATTGGCCCTAATACATAACCTTGAGGGACGCCATCATTTATTTTCAGGCAATTAAATAAATGTCCATAGAAGCGTACTTTGTTTTACCTATAAAGTTGTTTAATAAACCTAAAGACAACCTGTTCTGTAAAGCTGGATGATCTCATGGGTTTTACTGTCAGCAGAACAACAATAATAACATGAAAAAAAGGAATGAAAAGAAAGTTAAAAACCTCTTCATAAAAAACTAAAATGCAAAGAGTGAGATTTTAATCCTAAGTGTATGAATGGAATTCCTGCAATGTCACAGAATTATAAAGTAATTAAAACTTTATTTAGATGAGAATAAATAAAAATATAGAGAGAGGTTAAGTGCTATTTGGTATGTTAGACACAACAGAAGTCGTATACCAATGGGGCAACTCTATTAGGCCAACTTACATGTACACTTCATGAAACTTTTTCTTTTCCTTTCCCTAAACTAACTTAAAGGAAATGATGTGGTGGTGTAACTTGAGCTGCTACACTGTCAGCATTAAGAGCATTAGTGTAATCATTAATTTAGTCGCCTCTGTATGCCCCAGTGTGAGAACTGCACATTGTGTGTTTGACACACAGTAATTGCGCTGCAATTAAAGTCTCTGATATCAAGGGAGGTGTTTGTTTTATGCCTCCAATTTCCCTGTAATTGCTGCCTTGTTAATTAGGAGAACTTTACCTTTAAATTGAAGACTTTGGCTATAGCCGAGAAAAAGTTAAATGAGTTTAAGGCACAATAACAATAACACGGAGACTGTGCTCGGTTTCCTGCTCCATATTCTGCATTAGCCTTCACGCGGTTTCCACGACTAATAGCGCTTAAATTGGACTTTGGATTTTCATTTTTCATCCTACGGATGTAAAATGGGATATTAATTATGACCCCATTAACAGACATGAACATCTCAGCCACATGGTGTCATATATGGGCTGTGTCCTGGGATAATGTGGGTTAAACCAGGTTAAACCAGGTTAAACCTAGGCTCAAAGACAAGCACGGGAGGCTGACGATTAATTATCCAGGCCTTCTGTGGATAATTCTGTGGAGTCTGAAGATTTCTTGAGTGTTTGAAAGCAAAAAAAAAAGCTCAGTTGGATTTCTTTCCTTATATTAGCGATATCACAGCATAAGTTATTCCTACATTATTCCGAAATGAATGCAGATCAATAAAGTCAGATTTTGAACCAGAAATGAAAACCATAAAAAGTTTTTATTGTCTTTAATATGAGGTTTTATATTTTGCTCCCTCCCTCTCTCTCTCTCTCTCTCACACACACACACACACACACACACACACACACACACACACACACACACAAACACACTAACACACTAACACTAACTCTGTGCGAATGCAGTCCCCTGAGTGTGTGCGTGGTGATGCAGGCAGATTGACCAGGTTAATATCTTGTACTTTCAGGCCTTAATGGGCAGCAGATTCAGCTCCAGATTTTGGACATTAGTGCTGTTTGTCAGACTGCTCCCAGTGGGTCAATGGCAGGAGGAGGAAAAAAATAAAATAGATGCAAATCTGTGCTAGGGACTGAGCTGGAAGAGGATAGAGAGGTGTGTGTGTGTGCGTGTGTGTGGTGCTGAGGGGTGTGCTGTTTATTTTCACAGAGTATGCGGTTAAGAAGGAAAGCTTGCGTGCGGTTAACCTGCTATCTCTCCAGACCCAGGCCGGCCTTCTGTATCACACTCAAAAACGCTCAAACCTTTTTTAAACGTATTTATTTATTTTTTTGCGTGAGAGAGTGCCACTCACTCCCGGAGCCCGCCATTCATTAGCACTTCAATTAAATAAAAAAGAAAAAAAAAAAAAAAGAAAAAAAGAGGGGGATGTAGCCACGTCTGAATCCGGAGCCAATTTGGCAGGCGGCCTGAACAGCAGAGCAGACGAGAGAGCCTCTTTTCTCCCCCGCAATTCGGCCCCCTAAACAAAAGTGACAGGATCTGTCAACGCGGGCGAACAGGCCGGGGGATTCACCTGAGCATCTAAGTTATATAACACTAGTCAGATTATAATTAGTGTCAGTTTTAATCTGCTCGTGAGCGCGCGCCGCATCTGCAGGCTGTAGAGGCGAAAAGTGTCAGCGCGCGTGTGATAGCCTCCAATTCACCCCGCCAACTCTAACCTGCGCATGAATATTTCAAGGGGATTCTGAGGACAGGAGGAAAGATTTAATTATTTCAAATTAGGAGGTGCCGCGTGATTTGGCCCTAACGACCCACACCTTGCTTTATGCATGGGGGGTATATGGGGGGTGGGGTGTATTGGGGGGGTGGTTGGGGAGGGGAACAAGGACAAAAAAAAAAAACCTCTAGGAAAAAGCAGCGGCTTCACAGCCGTCTTCACAATCGCTTATTGTCAAGGAGGATGTTTGTTAGTGTTGGTTTAGGCATAGGCCGGGTTCATTAATTCACGCACATGGTTTCGTATGCCCACGACGCTCAATGCACGCGCACTGTAGCTGTGACTGAACTGCCAGTCCTTTGTTCTTTGTCTTTTTTTTTTTTTCTCCTCCTCAGCCAATCACTTTGTTTTCTCTCCTCACTTCTTTTTTTTCTTTCCTTATATTACAGTTGTATACATGTTCTCCAGAGTTTTGGGGCATTTTTTGGAAGGAGGGCTGTTTTGAGGTGTTTTTGATGGACTTTCTTTGTATATGAGGGTTTTTGTTTGTTTTTGTTGTGTGTTTGTGTGTGTGTGTTTGTGTGTTTGTGTGTGTGTGTGTGTGTGTGTGTGTGTTTGGTGAACTGATGCGTTGTAGAGAGGTTGAAGTTGCTACTCCAGGGGGTCTTGAACTCAGCATGTCCCTTCAACACACACCAAGACTGCATTCCATTTCCACAGCTTACACAAACATGCACACACACACACACACACACACACACACACACACACACACACACACACACACACACACACACACA
>JBBPDE010000107.1:37074721-37087045 GCA_037974605.1 Nannopetersius ansorgii
AGAAAGATAGAGAGACAGAGAGAGAGACAGAGAGAGAGAGAGACAAAGAGACAAAGACAGAGAGAGAGAGACAGAGAGAGAGACAGAGAGAGAGAGAGAGACAATGAGAGAGAGATAGAGAGAGGGAGACAGAGAGAAAGAGAGAGAGAGACAGAGAGAAAGAGAGAGAGAGAGAGACAGAGAGAGAGAAACATAACATATATTGGATTCAATTGTTCTGACAAATTGGTAATATTAAGAGAAAGAAAAAAAATTAGATTGCATTTCAGACGTTTAATCAGGGCGGCATTAGTTAATTTATCAAGCATTGTATAATTTGTGTTTGAGTGTTCCTGTGTTTTCCGCAGTAATAGCATATCTAGTCGAGCTCTCTTGGGTCACGCTCAGCTAATTAATGTGTGGCTGAATCCTATTGCATTATCTAGATTGGACCTGCTGTACACAACACCGACTGCAACAACAGTGGAACACAACACCGTCGGATAGAAGGCAAAAGTAATTCCGGGTCAACCAAGTTCGCTCCTGAAACACGGCGAAAACTTACTCTATTACTTTTAGAGCGTCTATTTTATTATATGTGAATGTTTCAATGGGAATTGGAAATTCCAATACAATACAGCAGCTGTATTACTGAGTCCAATAGTACTTTAATTGTGCTGAATGTTTCTACATACTGTTATGGGGGGTGCCAATATTTCTGCAACCCTTTATTTAGGCAATAATCTTGATTCATTTATTGTAAACTACCCTGGTAGCATTCTGCCCTGCCCCCACCGATGTAGCCCACCAATGTGGGTCAGAAACAATATTATTAATTAGGTTCTCGGAGGCAACACTTTGTACCTTTCCAATTGAGCCAAACAATTTGTTCATTTTAAATTGATCACGCTATTGATGAAAGTGCCGGCTCCAATTCAGCCGAGAGCAAGAAGACAATTAAAAGCCAGCAGAGTTCTCCCTCAGTGTGGCTAAAAACGGGAGCTGCGCGGGGCTGATTGGATCGCTGTCACGCTGATGAATATGCAAAGATCTGGGTTGCTAAAAAGGGCAGCGAGCGCGGGCGAGGAAGCGAGCGCGCCACTGGCCGGACGCTTTCCGCGCTGTAAGGAGGTGCATTTATCAGCGGCGGATGGAAAGGTCAGAAGATGTGTACTCAAAAGCACAAACACGTCTCCACTCCATCAAAGTGCTGCGAACAGTCGCCCCGCCGGCTCATAAATCAAACACCAACCTCCAGCCTGAACCCTCCAGTAAACAGCCACTATAAGGTCAGCTATTGACAATTTATCACACATTCTCAGCTTTACTAATTACATCACTGCCGCGGTGTGACGGACCCCACCGGGGCGCTTCAGCACGTCACCTCTGTCTTCACCCGCCTCTGAGAGTCTGACTTCAGAGTGGCAGGAACTTTAACCGTCCGTTAATAAGAGCATCCATTCATTTTGTATCATTTCTGTGCATCATGCAGCATAAGGGGACGCCAGGTTATCTAATCACACACATTCACAGCTAGACTATTACGGACAAAAGCGTTTTTCGAAAACAGCCGGAGAACTAATTATGTTTGGAACTGTTAAGGAATGTGAGAGTGAGACTTTCGTGGCCTGATGTGAGACTGACCTGACTGTGGGAATCAGTGTCAGGTGGGGTTTCTCCAGATGGGTAGAAGAGAGTCGGAGAAGTTTTTATTTGCCTGTTGTTTGGTTTAAAGATACGATTATATGAGATAAGATTAGATACGATAAGATTTTCATTGTTACAGCAGCAACGTAGAGAGTACAAGAGATGAAGCAGCAGTAACCAGTAGAATGAAAAGCTGTACAACAGAACAGTAAAATATAAACGTAATTCCCGAGACACCACCCAACTACTTATAGATCTGTATTCAGTTCTATTCATAAAATGCACAAATACAATATCATGTCTTCGGGTTATACTCTATAGTATACAGGTCTCACTGCTAAAATGAGAACAGTTTCTTTCCCCCAGGCCACCACACTCCTGAACTGAACTGCCATGTTCTGATGAGCACAAGCACATTTACACACTTCAACTGCACCACCGTAAACCAAATACACCCAACAAACACCACCCGTTTAAACAAACCCACTGTAAATGACCTTCAGTTTCTATGGAGTTTTATATACATTCATTGTTGTTTTTAAAACTCTGCTGCAGCATAGGTCCCACAGCAATGCTGGATCAGATACCACCACATATCTCCAGCATGGTGTATATCTATATAGGCATATATGTGTGTGTATATAATGAAAGGGGTTGCCAGTCTTTGTTTATTCGGAGAGTGATGATATATTCTCTCTTTTCTGTGTGACCCATTTTCCCTCCCGAACAGCTCTAATTGTGAACTGTGAGCTGTCGGTGCCAGCCGGAGCTGGAGCGGCATATTAGTGGCGATGGCGATGGCACCATCTGTGGGCAGGAGCTGATGAGGCAGGGCTCAGTGAGAGGCCAATGAATGTGTCCCTCACTGGTGTTCAAGATGCAGCGGCTGCCGCAGTTTGCTGACTAACATGCACATTTCTCTTCCTCCTTCTGGAAGGTTTCGGACAATGAGGCCATTTATGAGGGCGACAGAAGAAAAAAAACACGCTCCAGACACAGCCTCAGTCGACACTGCGAAACGGACACTTCGTCTCTTACTTCTGAATGGTTTTAGCTGTTTTCCACTATTTGGCTTACAGGCAATTAATGCTGGACTCGTTTACTTATTGCTCCTTTAATCATTTCTATTACACTATTTCAGTGTATTTAATAAATGTGGATTGGGAATATACTTCTCATTAGTTATGGTAAAAGCCAGGAATGTGAATTATAGTAAAACTACATCATGCAGGAGCCGGTTAAGTGACCCGAGGTTTACAGGGATTAAACACACAGATACACCTTCAGATGGAAATCGGCAAATGAACAAAACACTGTGGCCATAGATACAGATCAGAGTGCTGCTGCAGTAAGTCTGTTCCTAGGCCAGCACTCCCCACAGCCAGGCCTGGGGAGTTTTAACACCTCCGAATCCTCTTTTTCTTCCGTGTTTCCCCTCCACGCAGGACCTGATCCACCTCAGCAGGAGTTGGGTAATTAGCTGATGTGTGGAATCAGATGTGTTAGCGCAGGGAAAACACTAAACTGTGCAGGGGGCTGAAGGACCGAAGAGGAGGAACAGTGCTCTAATCCACTTACTTTCATTTCTCCTAGGAAAGTACTGGAAACAAACGAAAAAAAACCCCAAAAAACCTAAGATCAGGGTTTTCCATCACATTGTTTTTCTTTCTTTCTTGTTTGTTTTTGAGAAATTTCCGCTTCTAACGTGTTACAAAAGTACAAAAGTGACCACCCATAGACTTCCAGTCTACAAAACTGCAAACAGCTCACAGAGTACAAAACACAATATCATCGTCTTCAGGTTATAGTTTGAATTTTCGGGTATTCGGGTCTCACTGCCACACTCCTGCACTTCACACACAAACACACTTCTGAACTGAACTGCCACACTCTTATGAGTGTAAACACATTTACACACTCAAACTGTACCACCATAAACAAAATCAGGACTCCAAATACCCCCCGTCTAAACAAACCTGCCATAAATTCCCTCCTTTATTATTAATTTATTTACTATTTACAATACATTTTGTATTCTTACTGCTTATTTAGCTTTTTTTTTTTGCATAAAAGATTTGCATTTTTGCACTTTTAATCACTCTGCTGCAGTATCTGACACAACACTGTATTCATTCACACTAGCACTGGTCCAGGTGGAGCGCTGTGTTCTGCGTAGGGCTGTACTGACAATAAACACCTACTTGACCTGAACGATGACTGTATATTTAAACAGAAAAGGAGTAAAAGTGCTATTTTCCCATTAGCACGACATCTACATCTCCAGCAGTAGTGTCTTTTCATACAGAACCTTCAGTTCGCCGTTCCCTTCGGGAGGGAGCGGTGACTAACAGAAAGGCAGCCCTACCTCACACCATTCCGTTATTTATCAGGTTTATCCGTTTATTTATGTGATGGAAATAATAGCACAACTCTCGGGAAATATTGCATCACTGCATTAGGGCGTACATTAGAGTTTCTAAAAGCAATTTTGCTGTCTCTTTCTACGCCTGATGGAAACCCATGGGAGGTCCTTTTTTATTTTTTTGCCGTATTTTACTTTACAGACACACGTTTCACAAAATAACTGAAAACTGGAAAAGTATGTTTTTTAAGGGAAAAACTGAGAGTTTCCTTTAAGCTTCAGCATTCTTTTTTGTTCTTTCGGAGCACCTTTCCTTCTGCAATACGTCCGACATGTAATCTTTCAGGCTGTTAATCATTTCTCCCCATCTTTTTTCCAAGGTGCCCAAAAAACAACAGGTGTGGCAGCACCGGCGGAGGATACGGAGTGGTCTCTGGTGTTCGGGCTGTGCAGAACTCATCTGGAGGGCCGTATCGGACTGGGACTTCTGCTGGAATCAGTCATGGTTCTCTCCCCAGGCCCACACAACGCTTATTAACTCAGTGCCAGCAGCGCTGGTGCAGCTAACTCGTGCCAAATCACTCAGAGAGTGCCTTTTTTCCTTTTTCATCTGATTTCCTGTTCATCTCCTCTGAGGGGCTTTTCCAGCGTGGGACCGCTGTGTGCTGTAATATTTTGGTGGACTTTCCAGAGAGGAGCCATTCCTCAAACTCTGCACAGCGGACTGATGCGGCGGCTTTTTGTATGTCAGAACAGAAATAGCTTTTGGGCCTTTTTATGAAGAAAACTGTCTTAATAGCAGCTATGATTACACTCTTATTAGAGCATAAGACACGATATTTGAAGAGTATTTGAATGGTTTGCAAGGCTCGTGCGTCTGGGTCCGTTGTTGAAATGGTCTTATCTGATTTGTCTCAATCAGCTGACAGTCTAGAGAAAGGATTTAGGATCCCCTTGGAACACACACACACACACACACACACTTGCTGAATATTCACCATACACACATCTTTTCATGGCAATAATGGCCCATGGCAATAAAGCTCCGCCCCCCCCCATCGGTGGCAGATTATTTAAACCTGTTAGTGAAAGGGCGAGTGGCCGTGGCTGAACCCCCTCTGCCTTTTCTAAGAGCTGCATTTCCAAGGACACAATCTTACTTGCAAAACTCCCCATTAGCGGCCTGCGCGGGGGCCCTGCAGCAGTGCGGGTTGCAGAGCAGCTTCTGCGCCTTACAGGTGGCCCCCTGCTCTGGCGCGACAGCACCAAAGCCCTCCAGTACTTAGTCTCCACAATCATCCTCATCTCCCAAATTGTCCTGGAAGGAGCGACGCGTTCGGATTTGTCTTGGGCTGTTTTGTCCAAACTGGGGCACAGATGGGATAATGACTTTTACAAACAGCATTTTGATGAGAGGAGGGGAAAAAAGGAATCATATGTAAAATGCACAAAGGCTCGCATAAGCACATTGGGAACTGCATCTGGAACAAACTAAAAAGATGTTTAATAATTTAGAAGCAAGCAGGCAGGCCTGATGCAGCTGTTGTGTGCAGGGGAGCATGAAAGGCTTCTCCGTGACAGCTGGCTCCTGCTTCTCCCTCGGTTGCGGCGTGGCAAGGAGACGGCAGATTTGGGATTAGCCAATCCCTGCTACTCTTGCCCATCTGCCACCAAGACCTCTCTACTAACTCGCCCATACAATGGAGAGACAGAGGGAGCGGTAGAGGGAGAGGGAGAGAGAGGGAGAGGGAGAGGGGGAGAGAGAGAGAGAGAGGGGGAGAGAGAGAGAGAGAGAGGGGGAGAGAGAGAGAAAGGGGAGAGAGAGAGAGAGAGAGAGAGAGAGAGAGAGAGAGAATACACACAATCACACCCAGAATAGCACAAACACACAAACACTTACAGACATACAAACACATACACACTTGTTTTTATACAATGTCAGGACATAGGGTTGTTAATATACGCACGTTATGTATATGTTTATATGTTACATGCATATACACACACATACATATAGTTATTATATATTATTGACACACATTACACATTATTGTTAGGTCACTATAGTATGTTTACTGTACTGTTTTGTCCTGTTTCCACCTGATTTCCCCATTTTGCACCATTTTTATCCTGAAGATGTCCAAAAACAAGACGAATCAAAACAAAAAATACATGCACACGCGGCGCCCACAAACATATGCAGTCAGGCGGGCGCAGCCGTCAACCCCCACGCATGTTTTATTGACACAGGGCCAGTGGAGAGCTACTGTGGCGCCGTAGCTCCAGGGCACATTTTGCCCTCCACACATTCGCAGGAATACAAAATGTCGCTGGCCACAAACAATGCTGGGGCCTAATTGGCTGAATTAACCAAGCCTTGTCTCCCATCCCCGAAATGATTAGCATAGCTCAGCTGGGAGGGTGAGAAGAGGGTGGGGGGTTAGAGGGGATTTGTTTGGGGAGGGGGGGGCAGGTGAAGTTATGTTTGCCCATGAAAGAGAAGTGATCCTGAGTACAGTCCCAGATGGGCTGCCTTCTCTGAGTGCCAGGGAGCTAGTGGTTAGCGGTTAGCAGTGGAGGGGATTTGTGAGCATTTTGGAAGCGCTCTCCCTCTCGCTCTCTCGCCACAATGCCTGCACTCTCCGCTCCAGACGGCTCATCTCCTGGCCAACTGCCCTCACTCCTCATTTCCACACGAGCCTGACACATCTCTCTGCTCTGTTAATCAAAACCCCACACCAGCACCAGCACATGCCCCACATCACACGACTCCAGTGCCGTGTCCTGCCAAGATCTTTAAATAAGCACCGAACAGCGTCAGCGCTAGACATTTCAACACGCATGATCTATAACGTGTGAATCAACATGTAAATAAAAAATGATTTAGTACATTGTTTCACTTCTATGTACACATTTATGATTCCACGTGCCCAAAGGGTTCTTAAAAGCTACTTCTGGGTTCCTTGGGATGGGTTCTTTCAAGTCAATTAAAGATACTATATATTAAAGTTATTATATTTCAACAAACATGCGTGATCTAACATGTGTGATCTAACACTGTCCATGCACAGTGTCTACGTACAGTATATCTTTCTGTTTCTACGCTGAAATTGCACTATGGGTTCATAAGAGCTACTTCTGGGTTACTTGGGATGGGTTCTTGCAAGACCTTTAAAGGTTCCTTCACTGCCAAGGTCTTTAAATAAGCCGATAAAGTCATCTGAACAAAAACATATGGTTTATAACTGTATTCCAAGTGTATCACAGACCCACTCTACACATGAATCAAAAGTAACTGTATGCATTTTGTTATGTGAAGATAATTTCACCTTCACACATCCTCTGGAAAATGAAGGTTCCTAAAGGGGCCCAGGAAGAACCACTTTTGGGTTAATGAAGACCTTAAAGTTCCCTTAAGTTTCCTTCACTGCTAAGGTTTTTAAATAAGCACATACGATTCTTAGCAAGCCATCTGAACAAAAATGTATCATCTATAATGACTTATCAAATGTATCACAAATCCTCTGTACATGTAAACCAAAATATATTGAGTTAATTCTGTTTTTTTTTTTTAACATTGTTAAGATCGTTTCACGTTTACACAAACCCTTGAAAATGGAGGTTTCTTAAAGAACGTAAAGATCCTTGAAGGTTCCTTCAATGCCAAGATCTAAAATTATTAGCACAAGACATTTGAACAAAATCTATGACTTTATAAATTGTGTCACAAATGTACAAAATCAAAGATAATAGGATACATTTAGTTTTTATACTTTTATGTATACTTTTCTTTTTCCAGCTTCACACATACTGAGAGTGAAGGTGCCCAAAGGGTTCTTAGAAACCGTGAAAGAACCACTTTTGGGTTCATGAAGACCTCAAAGTTCCTTATATGTTCCTTCACTGCCGAGATCTGCAAAGACATTAGCACAAGACATCTGTACAAAAGTGTATGATCTATAAGAGTAACATGAATCCACTGTACAAGTACACCAAACCCTATTCAACTACTTTTGTTTTTTTTTTCTTCTATGCATATATTTCTTTTTTCAACACTGTTAAGATCATTTCACCTTCACCAACCTTTTAAATGAAGGTCCCCAAAGAGGACTTAGGAGCCATTAAGGACCACCTAAAGTCCCTGAAAGTTTCCTTAAAGAAACTTTTCTCCATTCAAGGAAAGAACACTTAGAAACCATGATTTTTAAGTGTATTTTAATTGCATTTCTCTTCGGAATTTGATTCCTAATTAGAATCAGGAGTTAATTTTAGCATTAGAAATAATTAAACTTGATTGGGGGGGAAAGGGGTAAGATTTTTTTGATCACTATCAACCAAAAATGGAACGTTTGCAATAATACTCATCAGATTCTCACACAGCCCTGTTCTAATAAAAAAAAAAAAACTTCACTCTGAAATGAACAACTGCGCCAAATGTTATGGAATCTGGAAGACATCTTCATTTATTACCACATCGATCATCTAAGTGAAAAGTTTTTGGAAATGTTCGGGTTCTGTCCGATCCAGTTTAAGTGGAACATGGTGGAGAATTCCACATTTTGAGGAGCCTTTTTAACTCCGAAGTACTCAAGGGGGGGTTAAAAATGAGGCAGTAGATTAAAACTTGAGCCCAACATAAAGAGCAGGAATGGAGAACAAACTGGCTCTGTCTTTCTCCTCCTTTATTTTCCCCTGCAAATGTTCCCCAGGTGAGTTCGCCACGGGACCGTGTGTTCAAGGTTGTGGGACAAGGTCCTGAAAGTGATAAAGCGTGGAGAGGCGAGTTTATTCCTGCTCAATATGGTCTGTGATCTCGACGGAGCTTGCCCAGCTGTCCGATCGCCCGCCTCACGTTCCCTCACCTGGATTCCATGCTGTGCTCCTCAGATCACCGCCTCTATCTCTTCCCTCTTTTAAAGCCTGGCTATAGCCCGGAATCTGAGGCCCGTTAAGCTGGAGGATTCCCTCAAGGCCGCAAACAACAAACTCCCCGAGCCGGAGAGCCACGGAGGAGGACGTCGAGAATAAAAACGCACTTGTGTACCGGTAGTTAATACTCCGCTAGCCCAGGGCCATCAGATTACCCAGCGTGTGACTTACTTCACTTTGTCACCATTGAAATACAAGTTCCACATTCACTTATTAATTATATTTTACTTAATTCCCAAGCCTTCACCTTCTTTCCTTTTCATTTGTTCGTTTTTTTTTTTCTCTCTTTTTTTCTTCATCTCGCTTTAACCCGCTAAGTGTTTTGGGATCGTCAAACGGTGTCCTACTTAACTCCCCATTTTCTTCGCTCTGATCTTCAGTTGTAGAGTTTCATTGCTGATCAATCGCCCTCATCTCTCTCAACACCTCTGTTTAAGCCCAGGAAACCACCTGTCACCGGCGAAAAAAAGGTAATTAAATTCCCCGAAGAGAAAGGCAGCATATATGATTAGGGTGCTTTGAAGAGAATCGTGCGTGAGGGGATTGGCGCCACTGTCTGCGATTGTACCTGTTTTGCGCTTCCGCTCCACAACAAGCGCCGTAAACGGACTTGAAACGAGTCCACATCGGTTCGTGTTACTTTGTAATAACTTTTTAGACAGTTTTACTTCCTTTTATTGTCGCCACATAAAGGCGGCATTAAAAATTCATCCCAGTCATCTCCGAAAACACCTCAAACAGCCCAACGTTGCATTAATCTTTTCTTCATGGACCACCTCACCCTACTTTTCCTCTCGATCCTCTCTCTGCCTCCTTCTCTCTCTCTCTCTCTCTTCTCCTTTCTCTCTGGTGGCCTGAAGCCTCTCTCGGCCAGCGTAATGTGACACAAGGGGGAGCGGCGGCGCTGGAGCAGCGTTGCCGCGGGATACGCGGGACTCAAGGTGAGGCGCTCTCTCTTTCATCACTTTCCCGGATCGATAGTGTGTCGAACAGAGAGGCGGGTGCCTCCCGGGGGAGCGCTCCACAGCCGCCTGCTGGGGGGCAGGCTCTGAGCGAGGGAGAAAGGAAGGGCCTTGCACTCCTCTCTGGCGGACCCTTCTGTCACATCCACACAGCACAATCACACCCCAGACCTGCCACGTGCTACAGTGGGCTGCAGGGGTTGCTTGCATACTGGCCTATTGTTGGGTTACAGCTTACACTGATAACAGCTCAGACTGAATCCTTCATTCAAGGTATCAACGTGAAAATATGGAACACTTCATACTTATAGGTCATTGGAACAAGCAGATGAACTCTGTCAAACATGCACATTCTAAACGTCCAGCCGAGACCATGCTAGTGTCTGCAAGGAGATGATGCATTGATATGATATGAATTTGATCAAAAGTTACCTTTTTGCCATTTCTGAAATAAAAACAGAAATAAAATCAGAAATACAGGCTCAAACCTGGAGGTAGGCTGCAGACGAAGCTCAAAACGCGCAAAAATGTCTCTGAAATGAACGTTTGATTTGCTAAGGCTGCAGCCTATGTTACCCGTGTCCAGTCACATCCAGGGATGAGGCACAGAGGAGAGGAGAAGCATCTCAGACCCAAACAGAAAGTAAAGACTCACACAAAAGCACTTTTAAGCCATTAAAAAAAGAAGACGCCTGATCCCGAGTGTTTAAATGCTGGTAAATATTCGTTCAGCGGTGCTCAAGGCTCATGTCCCCATCTAATCACTATTACTGCTGCAGCTGTTAAAGTAAGTCTCTCAACAACGTGTCTTTCGAGATCCCATTGATAATTTAAGGCTGATTTTAAAATATGAAGACAAAAAAAGGCCACTTAGCTACACTTTCAATACCCCGCCCCCCTTTGCAAATCTCATTCATTTTCTGGGCATTTCCTTAAAGGTACGTCTCTGTGGAAGAGAAATGTAGAGCTCACAGTGAAACTCAGCTGGACCACAGGCCCACAGTTTTTAAAAACATGTTTTTTGAAGCATGCACTCATGACAAAAATATCAAACTACTGTTTTAGGTGACAATAATATTTTAAAGCTGTTTACATCGCATATTTGAATGCACAGATATTACTAAATACACTAAATAAAACTAAAAAGAATCATTAGAAGTAGAGTAAATAGTGACTTTATATATCAGTGTGTTCTTTGTGCAAGTCCAGTATTACTGTAGTTTACATCAGAAACCTGCTTCGACTCCATCAGTCCTTCATTACATTAAATCAGGAGCTGCTGATGGAGCTTCACCATCCAAACAACGGCCGGAGGAACCGAGGAGGAACCTGGAACCAAACCTGTGTTCTCCTCACCAGCTCACACAGAATCAGCCACTTTATTACAAAGAATCTTGATACATTTTACTGTTTTTGTGTTTGTTTTCATTTTTTCTACTGTTAACTTTCCAGGCAGAAAGACGGCTAAAATGGATATAAGAAAATTTACATAAGACTTTTGCAGAGTATTGTGTGTGGACACTCTTTTAAATGGGGGGGGGGTTACAGTCTGAACTTTTTCTGGTGCGGAGTACTCTCCTAACCGCTTCCCAACTGCGCTCGATAATTCTAAATTCATAATTGCGGATGCTAATTGGTAGTGTGTTGCTCTCCGAGTGGTGGGGTTCGGGGGGTATTAAGGGCTACAGAGCCTTCCCTTAAATTGATCACTTGAGGAAATGCGGGCCCTGCCCTCTCTTTCCAATTCCCCCCTCTTCACCCCCCGGCCTTTCTCCACCCGCCCTCTCACACCGCCGCCGCATATGAGGCAATTACGATGCGGCGACAGAGCGCGATGCAAACGTTTGGGGTTGCAGCTGGACAGATATTTGAAACAAGTCACTGTTTAATTAGGTTAGGCAGCCATTTCCTCCCTGCAAATTAAAGCCCCAGAACCGCACACAATTAATCTGCGTCTGCGGGTCCCGTGCGGTTCCCCAGGAGAACCAGCTCCGGTTCCTCAGATCTGACCCTGAGGGCCCTCTCCGCCGCAGGGAGAAAAGCAATTATAAAAAACAGCTCTTGCTCTAATCTCCACAAACTCCTGCACGCACACAGTTATTGATATTCAGGAGGAAAAAAAAAAGAAGAAACTTCATTTAGGCTTCCACTATTAACCATAATGACTGTATTACTGTGTGGAGGTGCAGGGGGCTGTAGAAAAAGCACCAATACGGCACATAAAGTTGTAATAAGAAATCTGTCCATTTAGGAGTTCGATTCCTTAACTTTCATAGAGAATTTTTAAATGAGTTGCAAATTACTTGCAAAAAAAAGTGCAAATTAAAAACTGACAATACAGTGGCTGTAGACACGGACCCTGAAAACATATACAAAAGCTAGAAGAGTAAGCCTTGGTATGGATGCTTTTCAATGTTCTTACCACTGAGATTATCATTTTTATAG
>JBBPDE010000107.1:37228495-37244537 GCA_037974605.1 Nannopetersius ansorgii
AGATCGAGAGAGAAAGAGAGAGAGAGGGCGACACAGAGAGAGAGAGAGAGATAGAGAGAGAGAGAGAGAGAGAGAGAGAGAGAGAGAGAGAGAGAGGGTGAAAGAGAGAGAGAGGGTGAAAGAGAGAGAGAGGGTGAAAGAGAGAGAGAGGCTGAGAGAGAGAGAGAGAGAGAGAGAGAGAGAGAGAGAGAAAGAGAGAGAGAGAGAGAGAGAGAGAGAGAGAGAGAGAGAGAGAGAGAGAGAGGGAGAGAGTTATTATACTGTAGAAGTAACAAGGACCTGTCTGACACATTTGTCTCTCTCTCTCTCTGTCTCTGTATTCTTGCCTTCTTTTGCTGTTTTTTTTTTTGTGTTGTTTTGTTTTCTCCCCTTCTTCTTTCTTGCAACACTCCTTTCTGACATGGAGCATCAACTGTCACTGTGAAGTTATTCCGTTTGTTTAGTCACTTTCTTCGCAACTCCAGGTGGATCCCCCCCCTTGTTTCTACGAGTAAAAAGTGCCTATAAGAGCTCTGTTTTCTACCTTCAGCCCCCCAACCCCCCGCCCCAACATCTCCAGCACCAACCTCCTTCTCTCTCTCTCTCTCTCTCTCTCTCTCTCTCTCTCTCTCAATCCTCCTGTGCTTCCTCCCGCATCCAACTCAATCAATATCTCACACTGCGCCTGGGGCTGCGCTACACAAACTACTACATCCAATTTACACACAGAAATAAGCAACTTTGCAGCAGGTACTACATAATCACCCAAAACAAAAAACAGGGGGTGACACGGGGTGCCGCCGATTCGGAGGCGAGCGCCTGACCCCCATTTACATGGGAGAAAATCACACCTGGAGCCGGCGGCGTCTGGCGGCTGTGAACGGGCCGAGAGCCGCTCCAGGCAGCTGCCTCCTCTCGTTTGGATGAAGGGGAAATGTTTTGGGTGCAGAGTCACACCTCGGCGAACAGCTCTGATGTGTTTGCGGCAGGAAGGCGTAAACGTATTCCCCAGCACTCCGGCGCCAACCTCGTCTTTATCTGCTCGCATCTCTGCGGAGCATACAGAAACACTCGCTGGGAGCTAAAGCATCTTTCTGTGCTCCCATACACCCCTCCCAAACACACACACACACACACACACACACACACTAAAACACACACAGATCAGACTCACTTTATTGACCAAAGCTTTAAAATTGTATCAATATGCTTCAACCTAATCAATGTTGGGATAACTTCATTATAACTGAGTATTCACTCATGTCATCAAAATAAAACTCCATTAAAAGCTATTTTTTAATGTAAGAGCCCCAGAAAGGCCTTGTTCATAGGTTTAGCTGCTTTTTAGTAAGATCCTCCAGTTACATTTTTAAATACAACTGAATCGCGGCAAAACAATCAAGTCACAATACAATGTGAGGTTTGTGAAGAATGTGTGCAAAACAAAACCAAAGATTTGAAATAGGAAACATGAAATCAAACCGTGGTTATTTAATTGCAATATAACTGTTATTTAATTGTATATATAATTGTAATTTACCTTCGGCATGCGCAGGAATATATCAATACAATAATTAGATTAGATAAAAATGATGAATGGATTATAGTGAAATCTGAAGATGCTTTGAATTATCTTCTTAAAACTTCAATACTGTAACATGCGCTGAACCCTTTCACTGATTGTTTCACTGTTAATTATATTTTAGCCTACACTGAACAGTTTCTTATAGAAATACTTTAAGTTAATCTCTATGAGAGTTAAAAACTGCACTGAATTTGCTCTAAAAGTCATAATCAAGTCAATCAACTGCGATGAAATTTGAGATCTTATTATATATATATAATTCTAATTCAAATTTTATTTGTCACGTACACATTATACACAGTATGATGTGAAGTGAAATTACAATGTATACAAGGTACAATATAATTCAGGGGCAAATGTACAAATCCTCTATACTGGAATGGAATGAATGCTACTGGATGTTATATATATTTATACACACACACACACACACACACACACACACACACACACTAAAATACAGAAAATACACACGTGTGTATTCTGAACAGTACTTGTGTAAAGTGAGGTGTAATGGTGTAATTGAGGTGTTGGGCTAAGCCTGACTGGCCATTTTTCATAACGCTGATGAGCTTCAAGCCCATCGCCTTGAGCTTTCAATCACGCTGCAGTACAGAAGCGCCTGTCCCGCACAAACGTGAAAGCCAGACCAATTCGTATGCTTACTTCACACAAGACGAGGGGAGAAAAAGAAGTGACTCTATTATCGCTGCCTAAAGAAAGAGAGCATTATGGGTAAAGCCATTCACACTCTGCCCGTCCCGATCACGTCCCTTTATCCCGCTCTGTGAAGAGCCCGTGCGACTGTCAGCTTGTGAATAACAATAATTTATTTTGCGTGTGTGCATGTGTGACAGAAAGAAGGATGAACGGTCAGACAGAAATGTATTATTTATCGCCACTGAGTGTCAGCCTCGATTGCCGGACTTGGACCGCCCCCTGCCCCCCCCACCCCCCACCGCATCTCGCCTCCCCGCAATCTGGGAAACTTCTTTGCGGTGGCGAGATTTCAAACGTCCCATCAGCTTTGTCTGCAAAAACTGGGCCGAAACACAAACACACACACGGACATACACACGGACATACACACACACACACACAATAGTGGAACTTGAAATAAGCTTGGAACTGGGCACTGAATTCGGCCTAAATGCGCACTCTACATAAATGATGAATTACATTTAAAGTTTCAAAACTTTTTTTCCCTTTTATTTAGTTTTTAATACAACATTTTCCAATGGCACTATACAATGAGTACATCTTTCATCATGAGGTGACCACTGCAATAAAACTTATAAAAACATGGAAGTTAAGAGGAGTTATCAAGGGCCCACGTTTTATTTTTACATAGTCATTTCTCTGTGGCTATATGTACCATAGATGTTATGATCTGAGTCTTTAAGAGTAACATATGTAAATGATCTCTGCTCTTATTGGATGCCATCTGTTGTGTCACATTCAAAAAAGCAGTCGAGTGTAAAGACTTCTTCAGTGTAAACTGATGGAGGTTGAATTAGAGGATTTATGATTCATATGATGAACGTATTCAATAATATATTCAGTGCAGTTCCCATTTTTGGCCATTATGGATAGAGGAGTGAACATAATTTGTATATATATTTTTAAACTTAATGTCAATTTTGTTCAAGATAAATGGCAGTGATATTATCCTTATAACTCTTCTGACTAAACAAATATCTTGGCATAAAATCAGGGTTATTTTACCCCAGATGTAGTCAATCGTTAAAGTAAGTCAGTAGTCAGTAGTTTTTTTATTGCCATTTCTGCCATATAGACACAGAACATGGTGTGGGACCATGGTGCAACACAAGACCAGAACATAAAAGAACATACAACCACAAGTGCAGACAGGACAAAGAGCTAGAAAAGAGAACAGACAAGACAAGGATCAGGGTACTTGACACTGCAAAAGACATTTGGTGCACAAATGTCATGTAAGTTTAGCACTGAAAAGGTTAACAAACACTAGAAGTTTATAGTCACACAAATCTTTTGCATAAATATAATCCCAAAACTTCTCACAACCCGCATCTAGCTCTTTATTAAGGAGTACGTTTTGGTGATATGCTTTTACAGGAGCAATCTGCTTGACTATTGACTACTTCTATTGTTTTTCAGCAACATTAGCCTTGTAGCCTAGCAGCTAAACTAAACTTAGCTGATTAGCTACATCGAAGGTCTGTGGAAGCAACTTCTTCTTAAGGGCCCACATAATGGAGAACCATCTGTACGAGGCACAGCACCTTTAAACACCTAAAGCGCTATTCAGTAACTACAATGAATTATTCAGTACCTGATATAACAAAGGACTTCGAGGGTTACTAAGAGCCATAAAGGAGCACCCAGACAAAACAACATGTAAAACAAAGTAAACAAGCTCCAAGTCTGATCAGGTGAGGTGTTATTTCGCATGTTTTCCACAGAACCATGCCTCCTCTTGTCTTCCCGCATGTCCCTGTCCAAATTTTCTTTGCATTGTGTTTACTGTATATGCCAATAGTGTAATATTAAACAAAAACACTGTGTCCCATGTCAGAATGATAGATTATGGCAGCGAGGCAAGGTCACCCCAGAGGAGCAGAGAGCGCTGTCTCTCTCGCGCAGTTAACACTATATCCGCATTGTATGAGTGTCACCAGCAATCCAATGATTTATTGCTTGGAAGGTTCTGTTCAATTTTTTTTTCCTCTCCTCTCTCCCACTCTTTCCCCCTCTCTCTGTTTCTCTCCCCCTTCTCTTCCATGTCTGACCAAATTGCACATTTTTCTGAAAGCGAAGGCGAAATGTATGCTAGAGCCTATGCTAGCCTCATCTGTGGCTTTTTTTTTTTAACGCAGATGGGTCGAAGAGTGAGGTGTGAGGAGGAGGCCGTCGTTACCAGGTTTCTTGGAGCTGATGTTTGGAAATGAGGGATCACTTGTATGGCAATGAGAGTGATCTCTGGGGACCCGGAGGGATCTGTGCACTGTGTTCCTATGGTAATGGATCAGTGAGGAATGGGGGGGGGGGCACACGTCTGCCTTATGTAGAATTCACATCCGTCCACATCATATATGATCAAATTTCACGCACATTTATAAACACGCACAGCTTCTAAAGGCTCATCGGCGCGCATGCTTGAATCCCAAATCAAAGGGAAATGGCCACGGCTGTTTACACGGGGCCGAATGAACGCGCAAACATCAATTTGAATCATATTTTATTCATCTAAAAACAACTCATCCCCGGCACGATGTGAATAATCGCGCACTCTGAAAAACATTAGCGATGACCTCATCACGCGCGTCCGGTGTTGCTTTTCAGCTGCCCTCAGCCGGGGCCCGTGATGTGATGAAGTATTGTTGCCTCAAAGGGGATTTGAGACCGTTCGGAAAATAATGGCTTGCCACTTATCAACTTGTAGTCACCACTCTTCTGCAAGCTATTTGCTTTCGATCGATTAAAAAAAAAGAAAAAAAGCCTAATGAAATCAAATGGATTTCAGTTTTTGTTGCTTGGGGAGGCTCTCAAACACACCCACTGTGACAGTCAGTTATTTATGTATTTATTCAGCTATATATTATACAAAAAATTGGACACGTGCAAAAGCAAACATTGTTTGCACTAGTGAAGGACAAAGTCCACCGTATATCACAGACAGTGGTGATCTTTCTGTACAGCATGCAGCAACATAAAGCAAACTATTTGATTATAAATCTAAAGTGTGGGCTTTCACCACAGCCAGGCATCTATGAACAACCCAAAACTACTGGTGTGTTGCAAAGGTACAACAGATGTGGGAAGTTGTGGTGCTAAGGGTGGTGCTGCGTTACCCCAAGATTTTTCTCCCACTGTTAAAAAAAAAAAAAAAAAGAATAAAAGAACCAATGAAGAAATAAATACAGACATAAACAAAGAAACAACCGAACTCCAGTGTTGTAAAGGCTTGTGTGCTTGTTTAAGGATGGCTTTGTTGTGTTTTCATGAATGTTTTTATGTATATATGCACTAAACCTATGCACTATTTAGGTTAATGCTGCTTTTCCGTTACCGTGAATCCCATCGCTCGAACCGTTGGCCACTTTGTGCGGCGCTTTGCTAAAACTCGATCAGTCTGAGTTGCCCAAAGGAAAAGTGTATGCAGAGTCTCCTGGAACTGACTATTTCTCGGTCATAATATCTCCCAGTCAGTGTGTGATTTCAGTGGCCAATCTTCATGGATTGACTTTGGACTCAAACTAGCGCCATGCGGAGGACCTGATCACTGCTCAGCATGTCTGTGTAAGAAAGAGAGCAGAGAAATCAGAGGGGTGTTATCCCAGTTTGCCCTCATCACCACCATTACCACCAAAAAAGACCCAAGCAGGTGTGGAACTGGGTCTTTCTGCATGCTCCCTTGTTTCAATCTCTATAAAGCAGCTGCATGCTGCCTTTATTGTTGGATGTACCGTAAACAACCGAATTATGGCAGATAGTGTTTCCACACATCAATTAATGTGACAGTAGGGATATATACCCACTGGAGGTAGCTCAGTGGGTAGTATACTTGCCTCTGGACCATGAGGTCATGGGTTCGAATCCTACCTTCAGCACCACCACTGGGTCCCTGAGCAAGACCCTTAACCCCTAGTTGTTGACTGTCCCCTGTAGGTAGGGAATGGAAGTCGCTTTGGATAAAAGCGTCTGATAAATGCCGTAAATGTAAAAGATAAGAGCAGAATAACAGGAGAATGAACTGTTTTCCTGGGTGGACCAATCTCTCATACTGTCTGTAATCCAACTGAAATCTACTGGAATACACACTGTGCATAGATCTAGGCTCCTCAACTCTGGTAGCCATTTCCTTTGCTCCTGGCCCACACCACCCTAGAGTGTTAACAATCACACTCTGACACACACCTGAACCACCTCTTACAACCAGTGTTCACAGGTGCAAACACACACACACACACACACACACACACACACACACACACACACACACACACACACACACACACAGCTAGTCCGTTATGTGCTAAAACAGCTTTCAAACAATGTCCCTAAAAGGTACAGCACAGTCTTTAAGGTCCAATTGTGTCTCTTTAAAACCTGTTTTAAACGTGTATTGTCTTTTCTTTCTCAGGGGAAAGGGCATATTAGCCCCCTTTTCATAACCTTTTATAGAGAAATCAAATAAAAGCTTGTGTGTATGGAGTTCAACTTAACAAATGTAACAGACTATAGAAGATTATAGTACAATTATAATCACAAAGTGAATATGACCCTTAACATAACAGACTTTGTCCCTGAAAGGTCCGTTCTCTTTTTTCTCTGAGTGCAAAAAGCACAGAAGGAACGAGAGTCATTAGGAACCAGGCTTTTAAAGGTGCAGCACGTTCCTCAGATTCCTTAATGACTGCTCAGCGCGGACCAGAAACACACCCTTATTGAACACCCCCCAACCCCTTCAGTGTTTTCAGGCACTCTTAGGGTTTGGTCTTAATGAGCAATATAGAGATGATTTTACTGTAGAACCTGCTGAATTATTGATGAAGACAAGACGGAGATTAAAACTAACCCTTTTAACCCAGAAGCTTTTTTTTTATACCCCCTCCATGCAGTATGAAGAGAGGTTCGCTATCCACAGTCCTGTTGCGAAAAAAGCACATTTAGAAACACAAACACGTCGGCTTGCTACTGTGTCCCCCAAAACTGTGAAATTCATTATTTGGAGGAAGAAGGACTGGATCTGAAGACAACTCGCCGAGTCGGCCTGCTTATGACAGTAATTAAAAGTGATATTCATTTTGCGCAAAATGAACCCAAACCGCGCCACTTAATAAGACGTAATGATGTCACTCGAGGATTTTAAACAGGAGCTAAAAGCCTATTTGGCATGTTTTCTTGTTTTCTGTCACAATCCGATTAATTGCGGAACTCACGTCTTCTGTTGCGCGTTATGGCATCAGATTAGGTTTGACGTAAACAGTGAGGGAAAGCAGTAGTTTGTGGCTAAAGGGCAGATTTGTGTTGCCCCGATTTTCTAATTGAGATGAAATTATTCATTGAAAGCCAGGAAAAAAATAACCACACCGCCCACTGTTCCTTTGCAAATGGCTCAAATGTCTGGGGCTTACAGAATTTAACATGTAAATTGCAGAAGAACATAGAAATCTTGCTCCGAGTCCCTGAAGATGGAGATTAAAATCATACGCCGCGGCTGCGACTTCCTCTCCTCTCTGACATTGTTGTGGTGAAAAATATCCCGAAATGAGATGTAAGCAAGGTGAAGATGGAATCCTTAATGAGGTTTTTAACAGCGGAGGAGGCCTGTCTTTACCTATTTAACAGGTTAACGAAGGAGCTTCTCACATTTTCTCACCTCTTCTTTTTTTTTGGTACGCCGTCATATTATCAGCAAATCAACACATTTTAAAAGGATTCGCGGGTTAGTGGAACTGTATGGCGGATCTCGTCGTATCCGGCGCTCTATGTTAAAGTTCGGCTTGATAAAATGCTAAATAACAGCGTTTATTTAGACCGTTTTCTAATTTGCGAGATGCAGCTAAACAATAACGCACTAGCACATTATATCTCTGCTCTATACTTGAGATCTAACACAAATACAAAGCCTAATTATGGCAGTCTAATTATGGCGCCTAAGGTGAAATTGTGAAGATCACTGCCGCTACATTTACTCCAATAGGACTAAAGTGTAGAGGTTCGTTTGATTTTATGCTAGAATGTCTTCTTAATGTATAGAAAGTAGTGCAAAAGTCATAGACACCCAATGAAACTGGTTAACCTTCTAATTTTGCTTAAATTTAAAGAAGCCAAACTAGGTATGGGATGGTTACTGTAAACGCCAGCCCCCCCACTGCCCTTAAGAAGAGGCTTTGGAAAGAATTAAGCTAACACAAAGCAGGAAAGCAGAAGACCAAAGCCAAGCCCGCTGGTTCTGCATCTCTCTGGGACATGAGCTCCCTGGAGAGGGAGCACATGAAGAGTAACGTTAAACCTTATCAACTTCCCTCATGTAAATATTTCAGACACTTTGCGTTTTATTCCACTCGGATGCCCAGGCCAGTGCGAGAGAGAAATGCTGAATTTTAATATTGATCCATTTTTAATGGCTGATAAATTATAGCCATTGCCCGTGTGGCGGGACGGGGGTAATTGTTAATAGATCAGCGGCATTTGCTGCTGGTGCCTTGAGTAAAAAGGAAGCGACTGTCCTGGAGATGACACACTTAAATAATGGATGTGGGCTCGAACCATCAAATAATTGACCTAAAATATGTCACAGAGATGGACTTGCTGAACCGTGAGAACCGCTCTCCTCGCATTAGGGTCGCTTCCTCACTGTCTTATTAACTTTAATGCTACATTTTCTCGTGTTCAAGTGCCTCAAACGTTGGTGAAAAACAGGCCGCGGTACGTTCTCTAATCGACTCGATAATCGCTGCGTGTTTGACTTCAGTCAGTTCGCAGTACAACTTACTCACCCTCGGCACTCGACTGCAACTGTAATACACAGGCTTCAATAAAATCGCTACACAAGATCACGGCGGAGGTTTTGATAAAAAGCTGTGTCTGCAGGCCATTCAGAACAAGCCTCCGAGACAAAGGGAGAATCTAATAAGTCAGTGTTAGGTGGACGTTTACAGGCGGAGAGCGGGCGGCGTGCTCGGCTGGGTGGAAGGGCCGCTCTAGAGGACGAGCCGGACCCTCTTTAATGGCTGCTGTGTCCTCGTGACCTCTCCGTCCACATTCATAAATTTTTCAGTGCATGAAATAGTCAGGCCACCCTGCTTAATGATGTCTGTTTTAGTGAGTGAGCTCCAGTCTCACCAGGTCACTCTAGTCTTTCTCTTTTGTTCACAGGAATACTGTTTTTTGGAATAACCAACATATTCACCCAGAGGTTCTGTAATACACTTGATTAAAATTATGATTGTTTAAATGTAACTTGATCATTTGTGGATGGAGAATTATAAGGTTCTATCTGATGTTTCTGTCAAAACAGTAATCATTATTCATTCTGATGATCCAGTCTGGGGGGGTTTCCGAGATATGTCTGAAAACAAGAAAAAAGGTTTCTTTTTGAAAATAGGATACACACACACATATAGATAGACAGACAGACAGGCAGACAGACAGGCAGACAGACAGATAAATAGACAGACAGAAAGACAGATAAATAGACAGACAGATAGACAGACAGACAGGCAGACAGACAGGCAGACAGACAGAGAGATAGATAGACAGACAGACAGACAGGCAGACAGACAGAGAGATAGATAGACAGACAGACAGACAGACAGGCAGACAGACAGAGAGAGAGAGACAGATAGCCAATTATAGACAATTATAGATGAGTGATATGCTCATATCTGTGTTACATGGTTGTGTCTTCAGCTCAGGCAGTGCAGCTGATGAATGTGGGAGAACAATAATTGGCCTCAACCTCAGCAGTAGGATATTTAGAGGACTAGTAAAATAAAGACGTTTTTAAATTATTCATTACGAAATCATCGCAAGTGATAAGTTGAAAGGATAGTAACATTATAAAGTTAAAAGCAAACTGATCCTTCGTCTTTTGTGGTTAATCAAGCCACATTTATGACCATGCCAAGTGAAAACCCTGTGACTTTGCAAGACTCCTATAAGGTATTTCTACTCACTCTACTTACAGAAAAACTCAGTGAGTTCCAAAATGCAATTTTAGAAAGAAAAGAAAGAAATGAAGGAGAAATGCACTTTTTAATTGCATTCTGGAATCACATTAGGGGCCTTCCATCAGTTATAGAGTGAGAGAGAGGGAGAGAGAGCGGGAGAGAGGGAGAGAGAGAGACAGAGAGAGAGAGAGAGAGAGAGAGAGAGACACAGAGAGAGAGAGAGAGAGAGAGACACAGAGAGAGAGAGAGAGAGACACAGAGAGAGAGAGAGAGAGAGAGAGAGAGAGATGATAAATTCCTGACTCAGTCATATTTGTGTGTAATGAATTACACGACTAAGGCTTCCACCTGACTAACATTTTACAGAGGTTGCGCTTCTCTCCACAGCAACCAATTATGCCATCAGCCTGGCATTTACCTGGACATAATGATTCACGGCTCAGCCCGCAGCTCTGGCATAACTCACCGACAGCTCGCACGGCGCCCAAAATAAAATATTCATTACTGGCTAACTTCTGTCCAGTAATTAAGACTTTTCTCCCCATATTGTCCTTTAAAATTTCTGAGCAGCTGTCCCTATTAGTCACGAGGGACCGCGGTGTAGCCTTGTTTTACTGAATCACCAGAGGTTGTCCTGGATTCATTTGAAGCCAGCACTATTTTAAGGCTCTGTTTGTCAGTACAAATGTCATGTCGTTTGTTACGAGGAGAAAATGTGACGTGCGCTCGCTAAATGTTTTCGGACCGGGAGGACTTTTTCCACGCTAGAGCGGTTTTGGAAAAGAGCAAGGAAACGAATCGGATTTTAATTTCGCCGGGCATCTTATCTTAAATATAGATGGTATTTTAAGGCCGGGACAAAGACAAAGGAAAAAAAAAAACCCCAAACAACAATAATAATCATAAAACACATACAGCCAAAGGTGGGGAACCCAGTATGGTGGAGGGGAAAAAATGAAGGTGGTAAAAAATAGGTAAAATAATGTCTAGAAACGACACAAACAAGGAGATATTTATGGCCAGCATTGTGGGGTGGTAGTTAAGACTTTTCCCTGTATTGTTACCTGGACTGCTGGAGGAGAGAAAGAGAGAGAGAGAAAAAAAAAAGCTGACAGGCAGCAACTACATGAGGATAAAAATGTCCACAGCCCAAGCGGTTTTTGGGCCCCAATAAATCATCTGTCATTTCATCATGCTCCAACATATAATGAGCAATAAAGTTTCCACACATAGGAAGCCAGCCCCAACACATAAAGAGAGAGGGTGCTGGAGAGGTGTACTGGGGTGTGTGTGTGTGTGTGTGTGTGTGTGTGTGTGTGTGTAGGGGTGTGTCTGTGTGTGTGGGGTTGTGTTTGGGGCAGTATTGATGGCCAAGCAGTGTTTCTTCCTCCTTGGTTCTGAAAAAACAGTACACTAGTGCACTGATCTCTAACAGATACAGTAAAGCGTGAAAGTTAATGCTTGATCGCTGTGTGTCTGGTCCTATTTAACTTGTGAAACAGTGTTTAATTAGGTTTGTCTCAATCACATGCATTGCATTGCAAAAGCAAACAAATACATAAATATTATAATAACTGGTCACGAAAGAACCAATTTATAATCCATCAATATTAAGGTTTCATCAAAGAAGCACCTAAGCTCTGATAATGTCCCAAATTGGCAAATTGCTACCAGTGTTATTTGGCAGCAAACAGTTCTGTGCAATTGTGTATACTCATGTATCTATGAAACAGGCCTCAAATAATCATTAAAAGACAACATGACTTTGTTACATTGTCTATATATCTGATTTAAGGTTAAGGTAAGGGCCTTATCTTTGCTGTTAATTGGATTTAAGACCATTTTGAATCTTACCTGCCAACTGTTTAATGAAACAGCTGGAATGTGTGTGAATTTAGACTATATACAATATAAAACCAGCCCTATTATTAAAGAATTTCTCATTCTAATAGTTGTATTGGTGACAAAAAGGGGATACAAGTTAGGGCTGGCCGATTAATCGAAAAGTAATCGAAATCGACATTCAGAACCTATAATCGATCAAAATTTTCCAGCTCGATTATTTCGATTACTCTCCCTTTAAAAATATAGATAGTAGCGAGTGTGTGTGTGTGTGTGTGTTTCCTTCAATTATTTTAAAATCAAGTAATGCACCCTTCATTCAAAAACCTCTCACTTGTAATATGTGAGCACATTTACTGTACATAACTGGTCAGTGAACTATGAGGGCAAAAAAAAAAATAAAATAAACAAAAATTGTTCATTAATCGTAATCGAGTTAAAATGTTCAATTAATCGAGATTTTGATTTCAGGACAAATCGCCCAGCCCTCATACAAGTCACTCACTAGCATTCAGATAGGGTCACTCTGTAATCACAGTCAAGGCATCAATATATTGACATTAAATCCTTTCGTAGGTGCTTTTATCGCAAGCAACTCATGTCAAAATGATACAAGCACCTGGAAATGCTGCATGACAATGAAAGAGACAAGAACTCTCCCATTGCTTGACACAGTATAATCTATTCAAACGGTAGCCTGCATTTTTGTGGCAGGTGCAACACAGATGCATTATAAAAATAATAATTCATCAAATAAAAATAAAAAAATACAGCAAAGAGGTACTCAAAGAACGCAGTAGTCTCTTGATCTAGCATTGCATGAGCAGGTGGAAGAAACGTGGAATATTATTTCTAAGCGTGTAGATTTTTTGCCGAGAAGTTACAAAGTGTTAATTCTACAAACTCTAATGACGCACGAATATGAGCATAACAAAGGAGTTTCTGTCAAAACGCTGTCGGCGTAAGACACTGTCCCTGCTCCTCCGGTGCCTCTCACAGGAGAATAAAATTACTGGATGAGGAGGAAAGGATGAGGAGAGAAAGTTGTGTGTGTGTGTGTGTGTGTGTGTGTGTGTGTGTTTGTGTGAGAGAGAGAGAGAGAGAGAGAGAGCCGCCCACAGTGCCACACTGACGCTGGAGCAGACCCAGCCACCTAACAAAGGGAAGTGCAGAACATGAAATAATAGCCGTGGTCGGAGTGAGCCTTCCGAAATGAAGACAGCGGCGACGCCGTAACAAACTCAGACTCCAGACCGCTCAAGACCAGAATGACAAATAACTTGCTAATAAATTCTGACCCACATAACATCATTTAGGTGACAGGAAAGTCTGCTCCTGCGGCTGCCTCGACCGACACCCTGTCTCGTTTCTGGGTCACGCATTCCCCTTTCCACACACACACACTCGCGCAGAGGAGGGGCTAAGGTGGCCTCCTGGGTAGCAAAAAGGCCAATGTTTGCTCCCGCAAAAATTGTGCACAGTGTAAGGTCATTATTCAGCAGTAATATGGCTATGCAGACAAGGCATTATGTAACAGGCACTACAGATTTATTCAGAGCCATTCAAAATATCAGTTAGGTAAATAAATCAAATATTAAACGGATATGATACAGTATGACAATCATACTGACGCTGGATGCACATATTCATCTTAATATAGTCCTTACTGAATCTGCTTAAAGTTTATATTCCCTTCAGTGGAAGCTGCCTATATGTGCATTGATTATCAATTACGTATGTAATATTTCATATACTAGTGCACTGCTTTCTCATGAGTGGGCCATATGTTTGATTAGAATGCTGTAGAGACCTATATATAGACCCTTAATTCAATTTCTCACTCATCTACATACTGTCACAGTTGTGGCCAAATAAATATAGGACCTACTATAGGAGTTAAGATTAGTAAGTGAAGTATAAGCCTGAAGCTTAAGGTATTAAACGGAAACGCATCCATATTACAGCGAAGGAGCGGACGCCCTGGAGCTGTAGGGTATGACTCATTATGTACAGCTGGTCTGCTTAGTCATAAACCTGTTTATGTTTTGCTGGTTTGTTAAACTGATAACATTCATGGCAAAGCCTTTATGGGTGAGTGGCCAGACTACAGCTGTAGGGCTGCAGTACATCGCTGCGTGTATCACGTTTCAGAGCCGGATACTAAACGGCACTTACAAAGCAAGAAAACGTAAACAAGCGCGTGTGGAAGTAGCCGGCGGAGTGGGAGCAGTTGCGCGACCCAGGCAGTAATGACTGTAGGCGGCGGCGTGCAGCTGTATACGCGCTGACCCCGGGTGCGACTGTACTGGCAGATGCCTGGCAACCGGCTGGGCCCCCACATGAGAGCGAGGGCTCCAGTCCATCATGAAGGATGGCTCCTGCACGCACAGGCCGGGGGGAGGCACTTTAAAACACATACCATATGCAGGCAGGATAGACCTCATTTATCAGGGTGGAAATACTATTTTTTGCACCTCGGGCCCCCTCCCCTCGCCTCCCCTCGCTTCCCCTCGCTCCCTCCCGAGCTTCACTCGCCTCCTCACGCCCAGATTTGACAGGTTTCAAGAGGTAGAAATTTCATCTCAAGTGCCGGCCAGGCCCCGGTGTGCTCACACTCTCTTTCTTCGCCTCTCTCTCTCCTTCTCTGTCTCACCGCTCTCTCGCTCTCTCTCTCTCTCTCTCTCTCGCCACGTTAGCGAGAGACTCGCAGCGACAAGGGAACGCCAAGACGCACCTCCATGTAAATTAAGGTTCACCTGAAGAATAAGAGGAAGAACGGTGAGAGCGTGCCAGTTCTAATGAGGTCTCACAACCAGGGATGGGCCCAGTGATGAGAAGGTGGTGGGGGGGGGGGGAAGAAAAATACTCCTCAGAAATCACATCAGTTACCACGCGTGTATGGGGAGATGTCTCCGACAATAGAATCTGGCCAAACCTGACGCTATTTGTTTTGGCATGTCAGAAATAATGTGCCTTGAAAGTCCGCAACAGGCGTACGGGCCCGGCCGGCACATTTGATATTCCTAATGGTCTAATTGTTCTCCTGGCAGACATAAAAAATTAGGGCCATTTTACGTCATTTACCAAAAATCCTAATTAATTCAAAAAATAATATACAGAGCCAAGGCAAGACAGAAGCACGTGGTGGTGGTGATTGTGTGCGTGTGTGTGTGTGTGCGTGTGCCTGTGTGTGTGTGTGTCTCTGAAAAATGCCCCCCTCTCCCTGAGCTCCATTTGTCTGAAGTGCAGGGTGACGGTGGCTTTATCCCAAACAGCAGGAGCTGTAATCTGGGTAAAGTGGCAGGCAGCACTCCTCAGCTCCTATACATCACTGGAGGTGCCCTGTGGTAACAGAACCACACTGTCTCACACGCTGATTAAGCTAAGCATGGCCGAACCCTACTGGGAGATGACAGGACAGGCATTGGGCTTCAGGGCCTATACCTCAACAACAACAACAACCCTCAAAAGAAAAAAGTCCTGAACCAATAGCTTTGCAGTGTGTGTGTGTGTGTGTGTGTGTGTGTGTGTGTGTGTGTGTATTGATGCTTATTTGTTATGGTTTGTTTCATCTGGAATAAATATAAAGAAAAAATAAATGATAAAAAAAAAATCCTCACTTCAACAAGCAGTTGAGACCAATTTATTTTTAAAAACACCTACTTGCCAGCCAGTTAATGAATACATTTTTCTCTGTCTCTCGCGCTATGCCCTGCAGCTATACCTTTCTCTCTCAGCTTCTCATCCAGTGCCCTAGACCTCCGCACCTCCGTTACGCAACAGCCGCGCTGCAAGGCCTCGTTTACTCTGGCAAAGCAGGACTAGTCCTCCAACTTGCACACAGTCCTACAGAAGTGCTTCCCACCTTGGCCTTCTTCCTTTCTGTCTGTTGACTGTGCGATTAAACACACACACACACACACACACACACACACACACACACACACACACACACACACACACACACACACACACA
>JBBPDE010000107.1:37261392-37272535 GCA_037974605.1 Nannopetersius ansorgii
GGCCTGTCTGACTCCACACTGAAAATACTGAAGCAGCTCTTGATTGGTGCTGCACTTTAATAAAAACCGCATGCAGGTCTATTGCAGATCTAATATTACTCAGCATTCAGAAAGTGGATGTGACTGAAAACACTGAGAGCAGATCTGAGATCAGCATGAAACACTGGTTTAGAAAAGTGTGTTATGGTTTCTGATGATTACAATAATAAAAAACAATGTTGGCCTGTGTAGTTTATCCAGCAGTGCAGTATGGGTAGCTCATACATTACAGTTTTCTTGAGGGTGACATTAAACTGCAATGTTGACGAGCTTTGCCAGAAACATTCCATGGACATGGGGGCTTTATGGTGCTTCAGGGTGATATGTGATAAAAGAGTGAAAAAAGAAACGGGTGCGACATGGTGGACCTTGCACTGACCAGGCTAAATAGCGCTAGAAACCGGCAAGGTCAACGCAACACTCTCACCTAGCGCGCAAAGTGTGAGGCCGCACTACACGGCATTACGGGAGGGCATTCCCGACCATGTGTCACAAAGTGCTGGTTACGGAGGACTTTGACACCTCGCCCCCTTTTCTCCTTCCACTTTTCCTTCCATCTTCCGCCTCCTCCATCTTTATCAATTTTAGAGTAAGTGACGGTGAGCGTGGGAGATATATTTGTCGGTTGACTCCTGACCTCTGCCCGGGTCAGCGGTGACGTCTCAGGCAGGGGGTCTGGCCCAGGCCTTATCACAGATTCCCCCCTCACAGCCACTCAGCCGAGTCAAGGCCATTCTGATGGAGGCAAAAACCAGACACCACTTTAAATTTCATAAGCTCCAGACATGCGGCTCGGAGAAAGGGAGGGGGGGGGCAAAAAAGAAAAAAAGGGAAAAAAAAGAAAGATAACATATGAGTCTCTCTCCCCAGTCTGACCTCCCTCTCTTTCCCTCACTCTCCCTCTCTCTTTCTCTCTCCTGTCATTCATTACTTGCGTGTCTCTGCGAGCCTTCACTAAGTTGGTAATTTGATAAATGAGCTAGCCGCGCTCTCATGGTTATCGCTTTAGCAATCAAACAAGCAGGTCGTTGTGTTTCAAAACACTGGAAGGACCTTCAACTCGAAGGAGCCCCGGCCACATCCAGCACGGACAGAGACAGACTAGACTCAGGCACATCTGCTCAGTTTAAAGCCATCTGAGCACAACTGGCCCTGATTAGGGCGAGAAGGAAACAGATGACGAAATCCCAGATCCAGAGCCTTCTGTCAGGAAGGCTGCGTTTCTCTGGGAAAGCCAGGTGCTGTTACAAGCTGAAACACAAACATGATTTACGGCGGCCAGTACATAATCTTTAACGCCGTAATCCACGGTTGCATAAAGAACCGCCTTTCAGGAGAAAAATTCGGTCTGCACAGGAAGACGGAGAACAGAAAAACAGACCATGGCTCGGTGGTCTTCGGGAACTGTTTCTAATTTGTCAGTGCAGCCTATGTGCTAAAATATTGTAGCAATCAAAATTTTTGCATATTTATTTATAACTCACGTTTACCTCTCTCTCAAATGGGGAGAGAGAAAAAGAGAGAGAGAGAGACAGACAAAGAGAGAGAGAGAGAGAAAGAGAGAGAGAGATAATCACGTTTGGCTACACATTTTAATCAGTTCGCCCAATCAAAGAGATAATTGGATTGCATTGCCTGATTGCGAGACTTGGTGAAATTGGATCGCAAATAAATTGCCTCAAACTTGTGGGGGGAAAAAAATAAATAAATAAATGAAAATACGGCTAGGATCGAAAAACAAAGGCCGCCCCGTTCCACAAACAGAAGGGTCTCGCGTATGCAAACAGCCCTTATCAAGAACTACCCCACGCCGCCCCCCACCCTCCACACACACACACACACCAAACTATTAGGTTGCAGTTTTCCTTTTTGGCGAAAGCCGCTCACCTGACACAGATCCAGCCTGGCTCTGTAGTCAATTAAAGGGTTTGTGCAGAAGCTGTAATGACCTACTAACCCGCTCTCCCAGGCCTGGCTCCCCGGGGACTGCCCCTGTCACTGAGTTATCTATGGCCTCCTCTCTCCACTGGTGGAAATAAGTAGGGCTGGAATGTATGGAGTCAGGCCCGCTCTCTCTTTCGCAGCCTGCCGGCTCTTCACTCCAGGCTAACGGAGAGGAACAGCAGATTTATATGTTTATCCCGCGTTAAAGCTAACCCGCCGGGCTCAACGGCTGCTTCACTCGGTAATAAAGAGAGAGAGAGAGAGTCACCGTGTGTGTGCTGATGTGTGTGTGTGGGTGGGTGGGTGTGTGGGTGTTTGTGTGTGTGTACTCCGACGCGACTGCATCCGAAATCCATCAACCTGTACCAAACAATAACAGTCCCAGCCCGGCCCCTCTGTCATCAGAGCTAATAAACTGAGGAGCACTCATTAGGACGAACACGGCACACATTATAATGGCATTATGTTCTGGGCAATGCACTATATTAATTTCCCCACCATAATGTGTGCTTTATTGTTTCCAATAAGCATTTTTAATAAGCAAAGTGATAAGCGCTCCCCTTGTAAAATGCCTCCAATTAGAGTCCCATCTCCGAAAGCCTCGCTTATAACGAAGTTAGAAGTGCTCGGCTAATGACCGCCCGCGCAACTACCAGCCAACCACAAAAGGAACTTGACACGAGTAAACAGACGTGAATAAACAGCCTCGCTCCAATGAGAACAAAGAGAGCCCGCTGGCGAAAGCCCCCACCGGGCAAAACTACACCTTTACATCACAGGAGAGCAGGAGAGCGGGTCTCAGATCACGCAGGGGTCCACGCTTCCCCCTTCTCCGAAACTGGCAATCGTTTCGTAACGCCGCGCTCACTTCACAGAACGAAGGAGAGGACGGAAACGAAAAAGAAAACAAACAACAGAATCTGAATCAGGGGGTCTTACTTTTTTTTCTGACAACGTCACAGAAGCGGGGGAGGCTTTAATTGCGTAATTGAGCGTCTCGTTGGTCTGCGCCTCCCTCGGCTGCAGGCCTGCACAGGCAAGGCGCGATCACTTTAATTAGCTCGGGCAGACAAAGGCTTGATCTCTAAACACAAATAAATGCTGTACACCTAAGAACAATTTGAGAGGACCTTTTGTTCTAAACTTTCCCTTTTTTTTTTCTCTTCCCTGCCTCCTCTGCTTTTAGATGGCTTGGTCTACTGTGGATTGTTATTCTTGCAACTCCATGACAGCTTATTTTAATGGATGCTATGATGTCGGGGGGCAAAGCGTGCAGTCTTTCCCCGGCCTGCTACTAATGAGCCAGTGTGAGGTAGTCCTGCCGCTTTCATTACCAGTTCTGGCAGAAAGGAAGGTTCATCTTTAATCTAAGGCGCCTGTCCTCTGGGTCCAATGTTAAGGCATCTCCCAAAAAAAAAAAAAAAAAAAAAAAAAAAAAGAAAAAAAACATAACATACTAATTAATTTTATTTTTCAGGAGGGTTTCAATAAGCATGTCTGCCGCCATACTTTATGCGCCGTACAAACACTGTTTGCTTTCAGAGAAGGGTGGCTAATTGCTTCTCGGCTTGACATCATTATATGGCTATGCGAGGGGATGTAGACTGTTTAATTAAGGTCGGATGCAAGTTCATTATTAGATTCACACAGACTCTGTGTGCTCTCGTCTCATTCCTGCAAAGCTCACTCTGTAATTTAATACAAAGGACCTTTTGATTTGCAGTTTTATTATATTTTTTCTAATATGCAAGCCCTCCTCCACGCTGCCCGTCGCCCCCCTTTTGTGAAATGCCACACACTGCCTTTCTGTGACAAGCTCCCACTTGCCCTTGTGCTCTATTAGAAAGGAAGAGGTTTGTAATTTTAAGTGGGATGTGTTTAAATCGCTCTGAACGATGGTAGTTCTGAGGGTCTTTTTTTTTTTTTTTTTTAAGTCCTCCACCAGCGTGTCGCCCCCCTCCCCTCGGTGAGACGCCCGGCGTCCAGTGACAAAAGACATTTATCAATAACTCAGAAATGTAAAACGATCACTCTAATTGAGAGGTACACGGTTAACTAAAGCTAATGGGCTTCAGATTGAGTCGCCACTCTTTCACACCGCCTCTTAACCCTACCACACATTCCATTGCTCATCCGGATTTTCGAGGGGACAGCTTGGCGCGCCGCGTCATTTGTCTCAATTACTGATTCCTAGATTAATTTGATAGTACCTTTCTGCCCAAGCGCTGCTTTTAACATGTGCGCGCAATTAGCTTGTCAGAAAGCTAATTCAATTTAGCACGTTAGCGACCGATAGTCATGCAAGTGGATGTGTTAATATTTATTTATTCCTAATTATGCGCCATTGTCGGGCGGCGTCGGCGCAGCTTGCAGGGCTTCATCCATCCTGCACCGGGAAGCCATTTCCTCTGTCAGAGAAAATAAACTCCCCTATTAACAACTTATTCAGCATAACCCACCGCGCTGCTGGAGGACTTTCCGATGAGCGCTAAGGCCACGAGTAATAGACTACAGTAATACCGCGTGTTTCACATTTATAGGCTTATGCACGCTCGACCTTGATCTTGTCCAGCGCAACATAACTCACAGTAAATCACTGATCAACTGTATGCACAGTCTTTCCCTGCTTGGCCTCCTTCTATTCCCTTCTAGGCTCAACCGGCAAAAACACCCTGACCTCAAGCGCAGGCATGGTCCCAATCCTGACTCCTAATGAACGCATGGAGATGTGAGGTTTACAATTGTCTCGCAAAGACATTCACAAAGAAACGTATTGTGCGAAAATACCCGAGGGCCTCTCTTGTGGGTTAAGATAAATAAATTCTTGATGAAATACAAAAAGAATTTGTTAGATTATGAATCTTAATACCTAGAGTGCAACGCAGGGGCTTCAAAGCCAGTCAGACTACAATTGACACTTTCAACTTGTTTTTTTGTCCTCGAGTTATTCGCACCAACACTTTATAACGAAGCCGATAAGTTTTGTTTTTGTATTTCTTTCCTCCCCCTTCTTATTCATGGTAGGCCTAGTTATTTATATTCTACTGCTCTATAAATTGCACTACGCTCAACACATCTCGTGCCAAAGCTCACTTTTTTGTTCAGTACTCAGTTTCCTGCACTATGCTGAGTTGAAAAATCTATTTGATTGACATGGTTTGTTAACCACGACAAACTTTTACTCACTTCTGTCACACCTGAACAGCCCTGCAAGGGCCTTTGGTAAGCCTTGGAGATGAATGCAAAGTGATCCAGCCCATTCAATTTTTATACATCAATAAAGCAGGTCTATGATAGGGGGAAAAAATCAAAATCCACTTCTTTATAAATAATGACCGGTCTGGTATTGGTGCGGAATGATTCATTATTCATAAAAACGAAAAACTTTGTGCATCTTCAAAGGCTCGAATGGAATCAATACTTAAATGATCCCGATCGAGGCCTCACAGTGTGAAAGAGGACAGGTATAGCACAGTCAGCCAGTTATGCCTCTATCAATAGCTTTGACCATTTTCAGTGGTGGAAATCTGTGTGATCTGTGTGGCCCAAGTGCCTGAAGAACTGGAAAAAGTGGGTTTAGTTTAAAAAGACTTTCTTCAATGTTCTCACCATATCTTAAATAAAGAATGGCACTGAATGGGTACTACCAACTGGGTGGTCTAATCTCGCATCACGGCTTTCCTTTCCAAAGACTGGACTTCGGGACATGGCTGGAATAAGGAACCCCTGGACTGATCTATGCAACCCCTGCTATGCCTTTCAGAATAAGCTGCTACAGTAATGCCACTATATTAGTCCACACACTTCAGCCAGAGACTTTCCTAGAGAGATAAATACAGATTGTGAATACTGATCCCCAACCCCTAATCCAAGGGCTAGTCAAAGTCTGTATGATAAGTTAAAGGTTTACTGAAGTGATGGACAGTCATTTTTTTGGATGCAATGTGGCATCTGTGGCAAGTTCTGACACGTATCATGCAATTTATAACACAACACATTAATTAAGGGACCTCCCGCTATTTGGCACAGACGACTGACGGATGGTTGGACGGACGGCTGGACGGATGGACAGATGGACAAACTGCATAATTACAATAGAAGTAGGGACCAATATAAAATGTACATGTATTATTCAAAAAAAGTTGCAAAAATCACTTTGCATTTTTAATGTTGGTCCAGCCGGTGTGCGCTCATAAGGCTGTGTGTGAGTGACTGCACATATGTAGTGAAATGTGTGGCCGTGATGCAGTGCAGTACATTAATAGCAACTATGTGTTGGCCTTAATGACAGTGCAGTGGCTCGCTCCTGCCCTGAGGCAGCCCGGCTCAGTGGAGCCTCGTACGGCCGCTAAGAGTGAGCCGCAGCTCGGCCTCAGGCAGCTCCACTCCACATGACCTTGATATGGCTCCCCTAAATGGCTTTTTTTCAAGCACGCTGCTGTGCTACGAGAAGTAGATATATTTACACTGGGCCCGGTTATTTATACGGCTGCACTACGAGCAGCATTCGGCTTCACTTTTCGACAGAAATCCTGGACGGAGACCTCGGCAAGGTCAGACCAAGCCGAGATATTTTACAGTATCACCTCTCCAATTCCCATCATGCGCCTACGTTTCGGAAACTCAATATGAACACGAGCCTGATACGGACTTTCATCAAGCATCGATTGGACATGACGCAAGCTGCTATATGCACAACATTCAAATATCGCATATTAAACCGTATAGATGTTCTCATTCTGCAATATGTTTGACTGTCCTCAAGGAGACGACGTGCAACGTCTGAGCCAAACCACGCTATAACCTTTTCCTCCCCCGCTCGCGTGTCCCCCTCCCTCACGCTCTGTTTAAGGCCATTAAACTCTAATTGCATTCATTGGTGCTGACTAACAATTTCAGCAAAACATTGCGGTTAGTGTAATACCATGCAAAAATAAATAACTACCAGCAATTCAACCACATTATAAATCATTTGTGCTGTCTCTGCTTACTCTAGCAATTAATTTTTAGGCTATTGAGCATGTTGCTAAGAGCTCATAATAATACTAAGCACGCATTTACGCTTGCCATATTAACTTGTTAACATCATTGTCTGCATATGGCGCGCTCGAGGAATCTGTCCTCGCTACTTAGCGGAGGGTAATTGTCATCTCGCTGGCTCTCAGATATCAGAACGCAGAAAGAACCTTTTGAGGAAGAGGCCGCTGAGCCGGTCAGAAATCTGATTGCGGCCTTACACGCAATTATCTGCCTTTAAGTAGCCCACCAACCATTTGCTTTAAGGTCAACTCCCATGTCAATCTTATCTAACAAATAAATACTGCTTCACGGGGCAGCTAGGTTATCGCTTCAATCTGCCAGTAATGGTGTGATCCCTGCACTAAGTGTATTTGGTTTAGCATGACACTTGTATTTGTCTGGTCCAATTTCACCAGGCTGGGTTTGAATTTGTGGCGGGCGTTATCCGGCTGGATTAAGAGCCAATACCGCTCTGTCCGGCCTTATTATACTGACAGCTCGCTCAGTGACCACCATTCACCCACACTCCCCTATTCCAATTGATATGTAGCGAGTCTCCCCGGGTGTTATCCTCCCTTTATGGAAAATAAATGGATCGATGAATATTTATCCCCTGCCCCGACTGCGAAATCAGGGAAGAATGTAAGTTTGACTAACCCAATCAATGAATTTAGTCAAGATGTGTTTGAGAGCGGTATTTAAGGATTAACCACATAGTTTAGGAGTGAAATAGGGGAGGACACCCTGACAAATCTGTCTGAGGCAAGATCAACAACTTAATGTTTAAACCAATCACCCTGAGTATATATTTGAACTTGGCTATGCAAATGTGACGCTGAACTCCCAGAGGGTTAACAAAAAAAAAAAACCTCAAAAGGGTCAACAGCGCTAGCGATGGCTAAATTACCCGGAAAGCCAGGGAATTTATCAAACATGAATTTCAACAAGGAACCTCGCCCGCAGGAAAAAGAAGAGGCAGCCATTAACGTACATACAAAATAAATGCCTTCAAGGTTTCACTGCTTATTTCTGACATGTAATCAGCTCTAGTCTGTTAATTTACATAGCCTGATAAATACCATCTGGACGGTAATGTGGAGAAACCCAAGGTATGAAAATTGAGCAATCTCCCCTGCAACCAATCAATGGAATAGCTATGGACAGCCTCCTCCTTGGCCTTCCTAAATATGTTGAGGCATCTGATAAGAATTTTAATGACAAACCTCCACGATTTCATTATATCCGCACAGATGTGTAATGTTTTCCGGGGCACTCGTTTCCGTTCCCACCAATCATCTGTGCACACGTCGGGGGGTCTTAACGATCGGATCGCAGACCTTTCAACTTTCCTGTGGATTTGAACTCCTCACCATCTGTAATATTGTTCTGTTTTAAAGGGGCGCAGCGCCATTTAACCGGCCCAGTATCTCTCCCAAGTCTGTCGGCTGTCGGCTGTATTTGATGCGCTCATTTGTACTTTACGTGTGAGTCCATGTTTATTTGTTTGTACGAAAACAAAGGCTTCCCAAATGCGTCAATCATATAATGATGTGCTAGTGTGTGCATCAGACTGTAATTTGAATACCCAATAAGCTAAAGGGGGGGAGCGGGCGGCTCTTGGGATTCCCTGGCACAGCGGAGGAAGCCCCCCCCCCCACACACAAACACACAAAAAAGAAGAGAAAAAAAAACTTTGGATGCATTTTCTTGCCAAGATAAACATATCAGTGCAAAGCTCTTAGCAATCTGTTGTTGAAATCCTTCCTGTTATTGCAAGACTGCCAGTTCAGTATATAGTAAAGAAGCAAAAAATAAATAAATAAATAAATAACTCGGGAATGACATACAAGAGATGCCTCATTAAATATCAAGGAAATTAGGGAATATGCAGCCTCCTATTCATTATGTCAATCATTTCTTAATGATGGAGAGAAAATGGCCAAAGTTCAGAGCGCGCTAATCAACAAAGCTCTGCTTATCGAGCACACAAGCTGCCGTTATATCTTAATTGAATTAGACCTTCCACCTAATCTCGCCACTTTGACTGAAATGGGTGGAGTGGAGATCATTAACTTTACAGTTTCTATTTCCAGCGATTGTGAGTAAGGCTCTGCTGAATCACTTCATACCTTCTTTCCGGGCCGCAATCACTAAAAGCTTAAGAGCGGAAACTATCATTAACTGTTATTGTTAATGTAATTTAAAAGTAATTGCTTAGGAAATTCTTGCAAATCCATATTCTGCCATCGGTTACTGAATTTAAAGAGCCAGCACTACTGTTTCTTCGTGCACTGGAGTTTAAGAACGTTTTTGCTGGAGTGCTGGTCTTTGTGTTGTTTCTTTTTTTTTCTTCTTCTTCTTCTATCAAACGACACAGTAATAATTGGATTGTCTCACTCACCTGTCAGGAACTATAGTGTAAAGCATACCTGGAGCATCAACCTGTCTGCCACGGCTGCTGTAGCCGTACGTGCATGTACTTAATGGTGTGGAGACGTGAGCAGTGGCACCATTTGCCCAGGCTTTCTGGAAGGCTCTTTAAGGGCCGTGCAGGAATCATGCTGCTGTCATGAGCGGGCCGACACTCCGCCTCAGACGGACGGCTCGTTTCTATCCCCATTAATACCATGATTTGTTTACAATTGTACCACAGGTCTGGAGGTCTGCACAGGGCTGATCTTCTCTGTTGGGGGGAGAGAGAGGGGAGAGAGAGAGAGAGAGAGAGAGAGAGAGAGAGAGAGAGGGAGAGGGAGAGAGAGGATAGATGATTTGTGTACCGGTGGCTTATATTAGCTCCAGTCCCCATATTGGACATCATATTTCCCAAGGTATTTTTCCGGGCGGCTTCAGTGAAAACCAGATGTCATACACATCAACTGTATGGTGAGGTATGAAGTATGCCTTTTTGTCACTGTGATAGTAGAGGCCATAAAAAAAACGTCTAGATAGCTTCCCGGCTCATATATATCCTGTTCTCATTCCGCAGCTGCGGAATTAAACAAACCCATCACAAACGGGTTTAAACACAAATCACTGTCTATCATTTCAGTGGGGTATTGATCTCAACAGGCATGCCGCACTCAGCCTGCCCGGGTGCAGGGCCTCCACAGATTCAGGACCCATTTTTAGAAACGGGTTCTTTTTTTGGGACAGGAGGGATCATGAAGGCAAAGCCCTTATCCAGCTCTGGAAAAAACTGAGAGACCACTGCAATGCATTCTAAATCAGCATCTCTATGAGTATGACAACCATCCCAGGCCAGTCTCTGTTAAATTCCTACACAAGCACCTCATTCTGATTAAGTACTGATCAGTGATCTCCTGAATCCCATCTTATATAATGAGAAAAAGTATAAAACACTGCTATAATCGACTCTCTCCTCTCACACTGAGACCAGTTGGATGGTGAAGCACTACTAGAAGCTCCTCAAAGCTCCTTTTCTTTCCATTATTCAAGTTCTGTAAACACGGCACCATTTCTCTTATTTTGATGGTTTGTCATTTCTTTTACAATTGTTTTATCAAACAATTATGTTTTTATTTAGAAATTAGGAGAAATGTCAGCAGTTCTTAAAAACTAGGGCAAAGCTGTACTTGCACTTCTAAAAGATGAACCTGAGAAACTGAACATTTCTGCAGTGGTCTCTTCTTTTTTTAAAGCTGTATTTCACGTTTGTAAATGTAGAGCCAGGCAAAGCACATTGCATGCCTTTCGTGTAAAGTGTACATTTGTCATATGCAGTGATGGGAATAACGGCGCTATAAATAAACAGCGTTACTAACGGCGATACTTTTTCAGTAACGAGTGATCAAACGAAATACTGTTTCCCCGTTACACCGCCATTACCATTACACCGCCGTTACCGTTACACCGCTGTTACCGTTACACCGCTGTTACCGTTACACCGCCATTACCATTACACTGCCGTTACCGTTACACCGCCGTTACCGTTACACCGCCGTTACCCTTACACCGCCGTTACCCTTACACCGCCGTTACCCTTACACCGCCGTTACCGTTACACCGCTGTTACCGTTACACCGCTGTTACCGTTACACCGCCGTTACCATTACACCGCCGTTACCGTTACACCGCTGTTACCGTTACACCGCCGTTACCGTTACACCGCCGTTACCGTTAC
>JBBPDE010000107.1:37285179-37287679 GCA_037974605.1 Nannopetersius ansorgii
TAACACTACTGCCCAGTAGCACACAGCTTTTAAGTATAATTTTCTCAGGTGCCTAAGACTTTTGCACAGTACTGTATGTGGTGCAGGGACCTAGAACTCCTCAATACAAAAGTTCCCTTCACATGCAGCAGAGCTTCAGTCCAAGATGGACCAGCTGTTGTGCAGCTCTGAAGGAGGAGCCATCCCAGTTCACTCTGACGAGACGGCGCCAGCACAGCAAAGGCTGGATTCTTACCCTTCCATCACACTCTGGTCAATTAGCCCTCATCAAAAAAAAAAGGAACGATGTTTCCCATGTATAATACACGCAAGGAAGTCTTTTAATCATTTCAAAAAGAGGCCCAAGCAGCACATGTCTGAGGAGCTTTCAAGGAAGCAGCCAATTAGAAGTGTGAAAGTCGGAATATGCTTGGCGAGTTTGATAACGCTTACATATGGCATATGCTGCCGTCTATCCATAATTTAGTGCTCGCATAATTAACAGCTATAATGTATGGCGATGTCACTTCATCTTCAGCTGAGGAGGCTGTGATTTGAATGCTTTGTGCGTTTGCATACGAAATGCGAAATATCAGTTTGAGCAGACTTTGTTGTGATGGCGGCATAATTCACAGCGGCGTAATTTACGGCGCGGGAAACACAGGAGTGTTTATCGCAAAACAAATTGAAATGCCACAGTCAGAGTGATCAAAACAGACACGGAAGGGAATTATTGCTGGTTTGCAAATCGGGGAGGATTCGCCTTTTCCGCCACCCTTACGGCTGAATCACACACAAAAAATTACAGGTTGTATCTGTCAGAGGATGTTACCCTCGTCACTCAAAGTCTTTTATTTATTGACTCCCTCTTCCATCCGCCCTTAAACATGAGCGCTCTTGATTTTTCTCAGATAACTTGAGGGTCTAGGAGAAGCGTCTGTGTCGTATGGTTTGTTTTCTGTAGATTAGAGTCAGGTAGCAGGTAAGCCTGTTGTTCCGTGTGTGTGTGTGCGTGTGTGTGTGTGCGTGCATGTGTGTGTGCGTGTGTGTGGCTCCAAGAGGCTCCTGAAGCCACCTGGCTGTTCTGAGCGCTTAATATCCCAGATATAATCCATTTATAGCCCCAAATCTGCACCTGAGTGCTCAGTGACACTCCGGTGCCCCTCTTAAAGCCACCAGCATAGTGCAGCGTGCGGTGTGTATGCGCCTGGGACGGCGAACTTTTCAAATGTATATGCCTGCTCACTAATCTCCCTCCATTCATTCTGATTATGCAAGCCGACCGGATTCAGCGGCAAGGGGAGAGAGAAAGAGAGAGAGAGAATTTAAAAGTGAGAGAGAGAGAGAGAGAGAGAGAGAGAGAGAGAATGAGAAAGTGAGAGAGGGAGAGAGAGAGAGAGAGAGAGAGAGAGAGAGAGGGCGGGAGGGATAAGCAGACCACAGTGTACTGGGGACTGTATTTTCTCCAGGGTGTGTGCCTAGCTTGACATGAAAAACCTGATTGAGCAGAAAATATGTGCTAATGTTCGCAGCGGCACTCTATTATATTAAAAAGTATGCTGGTAAATATTTGCCACATGTTATTAGGGCACGCAAACCACAGGGTATTTGGAAGGGCCAAAGGTCAAATCTAATGCACTCCCCGGAGGGGGCAGTTTTGAATATAACCAAATGGAGGCGAAGCCAAGAATACCCCAAGGAGCCGTGGAGCACATTGTAAATGATTGCGGCGTATGTGCGCATGTTTATCCGAGGACAGTAAGTATCTCTTTCGGAATGGCTCGCAAGCTGTCATTATTAATAAAATGACACGGCTAATGGCAGCCTCCGAGCGGGAGCCCTCCTTTCCTGAGTACGGGCCCCATTAAAAGTCTTTGCTACAGCAAATAGCAAGTTAGGTTATAACCTAACAAGGTACAATTTCACCCCCTCCCCACCTCCGATCTCACATGTTTTTTTTGTTTTTTTTAAGGCAGTTTAAAGTCAAGAATAGCTTCTGTTTAAGCCCTCTTGATCTGCACGGAAAGAAAGTTGAATATTTAATGCGAAGGCAGCTTTGATAAGACTTCTTCCCCTCTAATTAAAGCCACATTTCTGCTCGGCTCAGGCTAAGGGAAAGCGAACGTGGCAGCAGCTGGAATATTGAACATTTCTGGTCAGCAGATTCTTTTTTTTTTGCCTAAAAAGCTACCCATTAAGTCGGGCTTAACAATGCTCTCAAATAAACGAGGTTGAGGTTCAGCAAAAAACAGGCCCGTGTTCGGAGCCACGGAAGGCCTCGTTTCGCCGGGCGCGCGAAAGGGGAAGCGCGGCGGGGACGGGACCGCGGCTCGTCTGCCGGGGATCGCGCAGGATTAATAAAAGATGCCATGTTTAAGTAGGCATGTCCATTAGCAAGGAGCCATCATTTATTCATTCAGATGGGGTGGAACCGACCACTCTCTCAAACGCAGCCAAATCGCCATTTTCAGCTCAGTCAAACTAATAATGTATTAAATTCACTGTGGACTAATGTTTTTAG
>JBBPDE010000107.1:37292679-37302716 GCA_037974605.1 Nannopetersius ansorgii
AAGTAATATATATATATTTGCTAACATTTATCTTATAGTTATAAATATAAATCCATATTACGTATTAATACTGTAGATTTATTATTGCATATTATATTTGCTCAGTACACTGTTTATTGTATCTTTAATATTGTTGTTTTTATTGTGTTGTACTTGAGAGACACCATTTACCAGAATCAAATTCCTTGTATGTGTTCGCTCACATACTTGGCCAATAAACGCGATTCTGATTTTGTTTTTTCTGATAAATGCTATAGGATGTTGAAGGGTTCAGGTCTAGGTTCGGCCTGCTGTAAAGCAAATTCAAGGTTCAAGATTATTTTACTGTCGTCATAAGCTGGGAACACACACATAGTGTGAGGAGACGTTTCTCCAAGGACCATGGTGCAACATAAAACAACATTCAACATTTAGGTTACAACAGTGACAACAAACAACAGAATAAATAGACACGAAAATTGTGAGAGTGATGTATGTAACAGTATAGTGTGGAAGCTACGTAAATCTTCCAGAGGGATAAGCAGTGCACTATTAGTCTGAGTATGGGGTAGTAGTGGGTAGGATACTTGCCTCAGGACCAAGCAGTCATGGGTTCGAAACCCATACCACCACTGGTTCCCTAAATAAGACCCTTAACCCCAAGTTGCTCCGGGGAGACTGCCCCCTGTAGTTAGGGAATGGAAGTCGCTTTGGATGAAAGCATCTGCTTCATGCCGTAAATGTGAAGATACATTCTTGCACAGGGCACAGTCAGCAGGATTGAACAAAGTGCAAGGAAAACAGTAAATAGACAGAGCAGCAATGTGAAAGAAGTGTGTATGGAATGTGAATCTGAGACAGTACAGTAAGTAGACCATACACAAGTTAAAACACAGTTAAAATTATATTTCCTCGAGACACTCTAGGAAAGTGCTTTGGCCTTCTGGAGATTATGGACTAGCTAACTTGCAACCTAATCTAAATGTACCTGATTCAAATCTCGGGTTGATTATACACTGCTTAAATGAGTAGGATGGAAGGGGAGAAGGGTAGAGGGAGAGAGAGAGAGAGAGAGAGAGGAAGAGGAGAGTGAGTGTGAGTGTGTGTGTGAGGCTAATTTGCGCGAGCGCTATCTGGTGTAGGTATGTTAATGAGTGCAGAGGCACTGGAGATCCAGCCAGCGTCCATATCGACTCGTGAGGAGAACCTGGCAGAACTAATCCTGCTGTCTGATCTCCCTCCAGTTCCATGCCACTCCGTTAATTACTGAGCCACTATTGACGAGCCCTCAGCGCAGGGAGCACAGCCATCAAACAGCAGAGCAGAGCGATTAGCAGATCACTCCCCAAATTTACACCGCCAGGAGAGAACGGCCATTATTCACTTTAGAGTGTAATGACAGTGCTTTATGTTCAGACCTGGATCAGGTTTGAGCTCAGGATGGGAAATTAGCTCTCTCTCTCTCTCTCGCTCCCTCTCCTTCTCACCTGAGACTGGCTCCTCTCTCTCCGGGCCTCCATCAGTGCGGTGGAAAGAAGTTCGACTGAGATTAGTGGATTTGGAAAGTCCTGTTGAAAGGAAGTTTAAATTAGATTGGCGGTTCAAGCCTTTTTGATTAACTATTGAGGTGATGGAGCTCATATATCTCTGCATAATTTACTGAATTGGACTTACGGATGGAATAGAATACAGTATTAGTTAAACTTGATATAATAGGGAAATGGAAAAAAAAAGGTTTAAGTGGGAGTGTGTGAAATATCGGCGGCTGATTTATTAGTCGCTCATGAATAGGAAAATGTATTCTCCTTGGTCCCATATTGGAATTACAGGTCAAACTCATAATTTAGCATCCTAGTATTAGTGCTGGACATTTCCATTACTCTTAACTGACGCAGATGGACGGCATACTGGATAACATAACCGTGTCACGCATCGGTGGTTTTAGAAGTGCTACATAAATAAAAAATTCATAACTTGAGACAAAGAAAGTGGACGGTTAATTATGTGTCCAGAGAGTCGAGTATAGAGTCCTAACATTTACATCTGATAAATAATGTAAAATATTCACACAACGCAAATGTTTATATGCCATAGATATGGATATTGATAAATAGGTCAGAGCTTCTTATGCTCATGTACAGATTATTGGTGCCCTATGTGCACAAACGTATTAGGACACACCTCTTAAATATTGAATGTAGGTGGAAAGGAAATTGCGAGCCAGGCCTTCTCATCCAACATCAGTGTCTGACCTCATATATGCTCTACAGAATGAATGGGCACAAATTCCCACAGAAACTGCACAATCTCTGTTATAGCTGCAAAGTGGGGACCAAGTCCATATTAAAGTCTATGTGTTTGAAGTCCCTGTTGGTGTAATGGTCAGGCGTCCCAAAACTTTTTTCCATATATATCAGCATCAGCTACAATGAAGTAATAGCCTTCCGTTTCAGTACATCCCTAATACCAGGATCAACTAAACCATACAGTAAATACACCTAGAATGTATTATTTAAACATAGAACAGTTAGGCGGCTGTAGATGCTCTAACCTTTACCACATGCTCCATGTTCTGTAATAAGTCGGGCCCCATTTTTAGCCTTTCTAGACCACTGATGTTCCTTAATGGGCTGGGTTCAATCCAACCTGCCCTTAGAATGACTGATCTCTGCTAACTACCCCTGGGTGATTCTCACTTTCTCACAGACACACACATACATACACATCTGCCCCCATGGCCCCCCCACCCTCTCCAGGCCCCCCACACCACTCCACCTCAGCCTGGAGGCAAAATCACCCCCCTTATTAAGATGGTAATGTCTGTGAACTGGAAGTCAGGGCATGGGGAGGCTGGGGGGGGGGGGGTGGGGGCTTATCTTTTCCTCGATCAACCAAGCTCATCGTGTATTACACAGAATTGCATGGCAAATACTGCGCAGCTGCATAATCGATACGAGGACCAGCCTCTTACCATCCAACAGCCAACAGCTATGCAGGCAGACGTGAGCTGCTTGCAGGAATTTACATGTAAATAAAGTCCAAAAGGCAGGCGTCTGGATGTGCACCCCCTCCCCAACTAGTACTTCCAAATAATCACGAATAATATGATGTGACGCCAAAAATAATAGTCAATTCGATCCACAATTCATCTAATAATGTTTAATTTTACTCCTCATTTAACATGACTTCCTGCTCAGTGATTACAAGACACGATGGCATTAATTTGAGCAAGATGTACGATGTATCATTGCATTTTCCCCGTTCGGATAATGAATCGCGGCGATGCATTCCAATCAAATTCCTAAGAATGCAAAAACTCGCAACACTAATAGCTTAATCATGTTCTGACGACAGCCCCTTTAATGTCATGCATTATTTACTGGCGAGCTTTTAAAAATAACAGCCTGGCGGTACGCGGTCTACCATAAACTCATCCGCTGCTCTAAAGGTGTCATGTTTGTCTTCTGAAGGTCAGGGTCTGCATTCAAAAACTGCAAAAACAAGATAATAACGATGCATTAATGAAATGCGGCGAAGTGGCCTCACAAAATCAGAGTTATGCTGCGTTATAACTGTCTCCGACAGAGTTATTAGTGCTATATAAAGCTTTATAGATGTAAATAGGGAGTGCAACCCATGCACTTCCTCGTCTGGCTCTCCGTTCTATATTGAGTTAGAGGGTGAAGAGACAACAAAAGTGTCATCGCGGCAAATGCATAGTCAGTGTAAACATATTTGCATACCTATATTTCTCACATATTGCAAAAAGAAATCCAAATGTATTATCCCCGACACAAACGACTAATATTGGCCATGTGGACCCATAGATCCCCTGTATAGACACAGTTATTGCTTGCAATAACAAACACATGCTGTAATTTGATGCTATTTCTCAAATCGCTGTAGTATAACCTTAGGGCTGTGTTTGCATGCAGGGTTTTGTTAGTTTAACCTTGTTTAACTGGTGCAGCCTGTATTGGTATAATAAGGGTAAAAGTACCATTAAAAAATTCAAAAATGTATGAATTTTGCTAGGAGGCAGGTAAAGGCAATATGGCAGAAATACATTTCCTCAATATATGATATGAATTATGTTATCAAGTTTTATTTTTACACAAGGTAAAACTAACAGCAAGTGCCTTTGGTCAGTGTTTTAAAACACTATTAATAACAATAATAATTATAATAATAATAATAATAATAATAATAATAATAATAACATCCTCACCAAAGCATACGCTGATGTAATATGATGCAACTTATACTAATAACTGCAGTCATATTGTCCACCCCCTGTTGTGGGTGTATTTGAGCATAAAACAAGCAACAAAGGCAAAGTAGTTTAATTAAGAAAAAGGAGCGTTATGGAAATATTTATCATTACCATGATAAATCACATTAAATTACTCGCTTTTATAAGCATATCACTAGTACTGCCAGTAACAAGAATGAATGCATCAGTTACAAGGAGAGCATAATTAGGCCTGATTCATTAGATTTAGTGCAGTACAGTATCAGTTTTAACTCTTTGAGAAGTACAGTCACAAATATGCGAGAACAAATATAATAACATGTATATTATAATGGTATAATAACACATTAACCCTCAGGTATAATTCTATATAACTAATTTTCCAGGCTACAGCAAACTAACTATGGCAATGCAAATCGCATATGATGAAAACGTCTTGAAGTATCATGCCGTTATATCCATTTACTTTACTGCTACATTATTTCATATTGAATAACTCAGAATTCTTCACCATTAAATATACAGTAAATCCGTTTGGCAATGAAATAGTATATCAAATGTAATAATAAAAATACATCTACTGAAAATTATGGGAAAAAAACAACAAAAATTAAGGAAAACATCCATTTCCACAACATCACATATGATTTCATTTTGTTTATACAACAGTTTTTTTTCCCCTCAGTACTGATACATTATGTAACTGATATATCAGTCAAGCTCTATTTGTTAGATTTGAATAGAAGAGCAAGGTACCCGTCATAACACTAGACTAGGGGTTCATTTTCTGGTTCGTTTTTGATTGAGTGAGCACCGGCCCGGTTTTTGTTACTTCAGGACACATTCCTAATGTTAACTACACCACTCTCTGATTCAAATTCATGTCGTGCAAAAAAGTCACTGAGTGGTATTCATCATATGATTAGGGCTTTGGTGTGTGAGGATTGTAAGGGAGAGCCTGGGAACTTTCTCTCTCTCTCTCTTTCTCTCTCTCTCTCCCTCTGTGCTGCAGTGTGCTGGTTTGTCTCTAATTTGAGGCTGTTGTCAGTAAGAGCGCTGGCCTTGCCCTGAATAAGCCTGGGGATTGAATTACTCTCTCCACTCCGCTCGGGGTGACCTCGTCAGAGGAGGGGTTAAGGAAAGAGAGAGAGGGGCCCCTGGCTGGCCACTGCGGCCCCCCACTCCTCTACAATACCCCCCGAGGGTCCTGCAGCGGCCAGCTCTCCTCTACTTCTCTCACCTCACATCCGTACTGTACCTATTACACAGGCGCGCGCACACACACACACACACACACACACACACACACATACACTCTCTCTCTCTCTCTCTTAAATGACCCACTGCAGCCACCGTAGCACCCTGCAGAAGGCTTGTCCCCATTAGGACTGATTGTTGACCTGATTTTTGTCTCCCCAGCGTCCTCCATAGTCAGAATTTGAGCGTTTGTGATCTTGTGACGCGGTTTTAAAAGTGTTTTTTTTCCCCCTTTTTCTCCCTCACAGGCATTGTGTTTTTCAGCCTTAACAATTCCACAATATAAACACAAAAAGGATGAAAGGGGTGCAAAGAGAGAAAAAGGGAAAGAGACAAGGAGAAAGAGAGCGGGAGGGAGAGAGAAAGAGAGAGTGAGAGCAAAAGCAGAGCACAGAAAAAAAAAAAAAGATTTTTTTGGTCTGTATGCATTTCAGAATGCCTATGAAGAGCTCTGCAAAAAATCATGTTACACCAAATTAATTACAGCAGCATCTGAACACATCTCCCTCTCTCTCCCTCTCTCTCCCTCTCTCTCCCTCTCTCTCCCTCTCTCTCCCTCTCTCTCCCTCTCTCTGTGCCCGTCCTCTGCTGTGACTATTTTTTTCCTATAATACCTCACGGAGTTCTACCCTCTCCTGTAAAAAATTCAGAACCCCCGTTAGACTTGTCTGGAGTCAAGGTCAGAGCATGTGCCTGCTGATGACAGACAAATCTTTTTCATTTTTCATGAGTTGCTTAAAGGCATAGAGCGTTTTTCTGCCAAAGCACGGCCCCGTATAATGCGCCATCAGTTTCTTCTTTTTTTTCCTTCCCTTTCTTTTTTCCCCCTCCACCTTGCTCATTATGTCAAGCTATACACACACACACACACACACACACACACACACACACACACACGCACACACGCACACACACACACAAAGACACATATTTGCTTTGAATTGATGTTTTGGAGTTGCAAGTTGTGTACGACTCACACTGTGAGGGCATAAATACGAGGGGGGGTATAAAAAAGTCATACACCCAGGTAATTCACTGCTGCTACAAAAACATTCCTGTCAACAACAGCTCTCTAGCAAAGCCTTCTATGCTCTTTTACACTCACCGTGTGAATGAATTTGACTGACTTAACTGCATCTGACGAGCCTAGCGTAGAAATGAGATGTTTAGGCTGAGCCTCGGTAATTATGTTCTTCAAAGACGCAGCTGTAAAATGAGATTTCTCTTGTGATCAACATCCATTTCATTTGGAGATGGACAAGATTGATGCAGGCAGATAATTGCTTAAAATCAGCCATTTGTTGGTTCAAATGTAAGATTTAATGGATATTCATCTAAACATCTAACGGCCCACACAGCAATTTCATAAGAGTGCATACACTGGTCAGCCTCAACATTAACAGCACTGACAGAAGTGAATAACGTTAGGTGGGTTTCCTATAAGGCAGTGGTCCCCAAACCCTGGGTAACATCCACGTTTTTTTTTTCCCTGTGCAGCCCGCTGACCGGTACCACATGACCCACGGCCCGGTACCGTTGTTATGAAAACGCTGTTAATAAAGCTGCGAGTACACACTGGATTTACCTTTATTATTATATTTTAAAGATACCCCCATTATTATATTTATTCCCCGTTTTTATGCGTATCATTTATTTGTATAAATACGTATATTTATCTGCCGCTCCTTAAAGTCCATAGAACATAGTTTCTGATATTAAACCGGTCCATGACCAAATAAAGGTTGGGGACCACTGCTATAAGGTATTAGGTGCAACTGAACGGTCAGGTCTTGAATTGTGTGTGCAGGAAGCAGGAAAACTAGGCAAGTGTAAGGATATGAGCAACTATGACAAGAACCAAAGTGTGAAGCTAAATGACTTGGATCAGAACCAAAATGGTAAAACTTGTGGGACAGACATTCCCTACCAAAGACGGTCCAAAGAAAGATAATGGGTTCACCAGAAACAGTGACTAGCCATTCTCATCCAATCACAGAGAAGGGCTACTGCAAAACAAAATGCTGATAAACTCTGATAAAAAAGGAGTCAGAACACACACTGTGTAGCTGCAGACCAGGCAGAGTGCCCATGCTGACCCCCTGTCCACCATCAAAAGCCCTTACAGCGGGCATGTGAGCCTCAGGAGTGGACCATGGACCAACAAAAGAAGGGGGCCTAGTCTGATGAATCACATCATGCGGGTTGTTGGGTACATGAGTGACCCAACCCTAACCCATACCAAAGAAAGAGATGGCTCCAGGATGTACCATGAGAAGAAGGTAAGCCAGTGTGATGCTCTAGGCCGGTGGTTTCCAACCTTTTTTCTTTGAAGCCCCCCTTGTGTCCAAGACAAGCCAGGCCCCTAACTCCTCCTCGCATAGACCCACAAACAGAATAAAGTTACTCCTTAAAAAACAGCGGTTGTAGGTTTCTGTTTATACTCTTATATACACACACACACACACACACACACACACACTTTCAGAGAAGCATCAGCACCTAGGCCTATATGCACATTAACTCAAACTGTCTGTTGATATTCACATGCACATCATGTCAACACCTGTTATTAGTTACAATAACAACAAACACCAATAAAAAAATAATCAAGTTACTCCCTACATTTTTTTATAGAATTTTGGTAAACGCAGTGCAGACAAATTTTTTTTCGCACCCCCTGTTATCTCTAGCGCCCCCCAAGGGGGACCCGGACCCCAGGTTGGGAACCACTGCTCTAGGCAAAGTTCTGCTGGGAAACCCTGAGTCCTGGAAGTCATGTGGACGTTACTTTGAGAAGTACCACCTTCGTCAACACTGCTGCGGAACAGGTAATGATATTTTATAATGGCAGGGGGCTCTTTCACTGCAAAAATTGTTCAGAAATGGTTTTAGGAACATGAAAGAGTTCAAGGTGTTGCCATGGCCCACAAATTCCCTGGATCTTAATCCAATCGAGCATCTGTAGCATGTGCTGGACGAACTGGTCCTATCCATAGAGGCCTAACCTCAGAACTAAAAGGATGTGCTGCTAATGTCTTGGTGTCACATATCACAGCACACTTCTTTCAGAGTCGTATCAGGCGTGCAGAGATCGCGAAACCCTGTTAGTTACAGGGGCTAATATCACAATATATGTATAAAGGTGTTTATAACATTGAGAAATTTCATGTACCAAAGTTGTGTCTTGCTAAATCTCAGCTAGCTGCATTTTCTGACATCCCAAAAGCAGCAAATTCAAGAAGGGTTCTTCTTGGGTCTTAATTTGTTTGTTTGACCTCTGTGGACAAGTGAGCAAATGTACATTTTGATACTTAATCAATGCCTATCAATACGTAAACTACTACCTATTCGTATCTGCAGTATACTTATGTAGTAATACAATATTTTGAGAGAAAAGCGGGATCAATACATGGAGGCCCAGTTTTTGATTCATTACATAATAATTAATACTGATAGACTAATTGGCAGATGAGCACAGAAATGGGAATTGTGGCTTGATGGTGATTTTCTGATATTTTTCATGTACTAGTGTTTATATACTACATATTTGAAGATTTGAATGGCTGACTACTTCCACCTGCCTTCCCCGAGTTCTATTAGTGTAGGGTTAAAAATGCAGTGAACAATAAATCCAGCATTGGATCTAGGTGTGACATTTTTTAATTAGTGGTGGGCAAAGATTATTATTTTTTTTATCTAGATTAATCTCACTGTAATCTTGGAATTAATCTAGATTAAAATGGCTCATTTGAATTCTGCCGAAGGGATGGGAATCGATAAGAAATGATTGATGTCGATGCTATTATCGATTCCTAAAGTGTTACAGAATGAGCCTTTTGCCTTAAGAAAGTTTGCATTCCGGGTAAATGAGTCTCTATGGAGGCTGGGAAATGCAGTCTTTCAGTGTGTGGTAGCGCGGGAGACACAGCCTAAACAGGTGGGCGGAGCTACCAGGCCAGTTTCTCTGCCCTCCTACATGCCGCAGCTTGTGAAACTCAATGAAGCCAAAATGGAATATGAGCGTTCGTTCTCTGGTTTTCCATTTTTGATTTGAGCACAAAATGGGAAATCGGAAAACGAGTCGTCATCTGTTTTGTCATTTTGGTTTTGGATAAAAAAAAACTGAAAATGCGAGTGCTTATTTGACCCAGCTCCCAACCCAACTTTGTGAATAGATTAACGGCAATATTTTTTTATCACCCGATAAGAGTCTCACGTTAACGCACCACGTTAATGCCGATAACGGCCCACCACTAATTTAAATCCAACATTGATTCGATGGAATTTGAAAGCAATCTTCCAGTACGATTCCCAGATCACTGTGCATCTCTGCTATTGGATAGATGGATGTACTCATAGTCCAATCATCACATAGTATGTAGCATGTCACAAACATTTAGAAACCATTATGGGAACATATGACTCAAGTATCGTAAGGCCATATTGTAGGGCATCTAATGACTCCCACCCCAACATCAGCCTATAATACAGCCTATATCAGCCACATCAGCCTATAATACAGCCTATATCAGCCACATCAGCCTATAAT
>JBBPDE010000107.1:37347663-37359081 GCA_037974605.1 Nannopetersius ansorgii
GAGAGAGAGAGAGAGAAAGAGAGAGAGAGAGAGAGAGAGAGAGAGAGAGAGAGAGAGAGAGAGAGAGAGAGAGAAGGCAAGCACTAGAACTGGTGGAGTTTTGACACACAAATAGCCAATTTAATTCCCATTAGGTACAAGCGCATGCAGAAATAAAAGTCAGAGAATTTTCTGTGACCTCCCCATCAGATATGTTACCTTTATTAAGGTCACAGAATTGCATCTGCTCTTTTAATAAGTTGCATTTAGCAGCCTGTTTAAAAATGTATTATCAATACACTGAAAGGAAGTGTTCCACAATGGCAGGGAATTTTGTATATTTAGCTTAGGGCATATAATCAAGCCTGCAGCACCTTAATGAAGAGCTGGATGTGATTTGAGTGGATTGAGAGAATTTTGGAGGACATTTTGACAGAAAACATTTCTAGTGCTAATAAACAAAAACTGGACAACAGATATGCCTTGGCTGAACAACTACATCCAGGATATACAAGAAATTCAGCTAATCTGATATTTTGCCAAATTCGTGATTTAGATCACACGCTTTCACTGGAGCCTACACATACCTACTGATAGCTTTCCATCTTGACAAAAGTTTTGGGACAAAGGGCCTTTAAGACATTTCCTTCTAACACATAGACTTTAATACAGAGTTGGTCTTTGCAGCTATAACAGCTTCCAGTGCTCCTGGGGAGGCTTTCCTCAAGATTTTGGAGTTGCCGTGAGAATTTGTGCACATTCATTCTGTAGAGCATTGATGAGGTCAGGCACTGGTGTTGGACGAGAAGGCCTGGCTCACGATCTTCGTTCCAGTTCATCCCAAAAACTAAGACAGACCTACCCTGACTCTGAATACTGGAGCCTTTCCGAGAGGCCTGAGCCCTCACCGCCCAGGTCACAACTCTCAGGACTCAGACTCCACAGCAGATAAATGTCAAAGTCAAAGTGAACTTTGTCATCTCAACCATACACACCACACAAGGAATGGCGACGCTCGGGTTCCGCAGTGTACGCATAGTGCAACAGACACAAGACATTGTGTAACATACAAAACAGTGCAAATGAATAAAGTAATTCAAATTAAAATAAAAATAAGGTTTGACCTGTTCTGGACAACTCTCTGTACATTGTATACAAATACAGGTAAAATGTGCAATGACCGAAAATATGTGCAGTGTAGTAGAGGAATGTGCAAACAGTATAACCAGTATAGACAGTAGCCATTATAGACAGTGTAACCAGTAAACAGTATATCAGTAAACAAGTGGAAAAAAACGACTTAAGTATGCATTCTTTAAAAAATTGTGCAAACAGCATAGACAGTACAGACTGTACAAACAGGTTTAACAGTATAGACAGTATAACCAAGGATAAATAGCAGCTTAAGTATGGAATGAGAGGCACTTTATATTAAATCTGATAATCAGACTTGGAGACGGTTCTTGAATGCCATATCAACTGGTGCATAATAACTACATGGACAAACAAACGAACAGAAGGACAAACAAACAGATACTGATTCCTGGAGGAACCCTTTGGATACTGTAGTACTAAAAACACAATAAATACACATACTGCTTACATCCACAGTGTAAACACATTAGCCATTTTTTGCTTTCTGGATGTAGCTTGGCAAAGAAAAGCCAAAAATAACTTCCTCTAAAGTTATTAGGTCCAAAACGTTCCAACAAAAGCATGATAAGGACGTTTCGCAAGCATGTTTTATTTTTAAACTGATGTAAACAACTCTTTTTTTTCTAAAACTCTGGTAGCTAGAAGCACTCTCAGCATTCAGCAGGTCCACCTGTTTACCCCTTCACAAAGTGACAAGGCTCAAAACAATACCCAAAACATTCGAAAAATCAACTTACCAACGTGTACACTTGTCCTGTCTCCCCCAAATACAATCCTTCTCCAGTGCCATAATCGATGATATCCTGTTTGTGTATCAGTATAGCCTCTAGGAACAGCCATATTTTACACACAGAGCTGCCTCTGCAGAGCATTGTTACCTTAGAAGGGCTAAAGTGAACATGACTGAGTCACGCAAAAGATAAATTATGAATTCAAATAAAGTAACATCAGAACTGTGGAGTATGTTTTAACATGACACTGTATTTGCCGTGTATTTACAGTGACTAAATTCAAAATAAAAGCTAACGGCTTTCAGGCAGGCCCGTGACCCGTGATGACGTCAGAGAGCCTCGAGCTTTCATGATTTTATTTAATGAAGTAATGTGTATAATATTGTGTATTTATAGTTATATATCTATATATATATTTAATTAGTCTGTCTCATCTTACTAATCTTACACTTAAACTTATAATACAATGTATGTATCTGTCTATCTATGACTATCTATCTACAACTGTACATGAACTGTCTATGTCTATATATGCACAGATGTACAATCTTTTTCTCTAAAATTGTGATGTCAAAACCATGCACATTTGAGAAGCGGTGAATGTCCAGAATTGTGAAAAGGATTAAAAAGAAGAAGAAATTTTAATTAAACAGTAAAAATATAGTATAAAACAGCCAAAAAAGAAAAGAAAAAAGGAAAGGAAAGGAAAAATGAAAAAAATAGAAGCAAAAAATATAAATTGTTCTATTATGTTTGGCACTGTGGGATCTTTGTGCAATCAAAAACGATAATTGGTGGATTTATCGATTATCAAAGCAATTGTTTGCAGCAATTGTCGGCCTGATTCTGTTCTCAGTGCATGTGTCTGACACTGTAGACTGAATACTGGGACAAATACAATCATCATCATCACCATTATCATCATCACTGTTACATATTTATATACAACTACAGGTACATCTTGCAGTGGAGCATAATGCAGATAATACACCCCTCTCTCTGTATGTACATGTATTATTTTGGCAGCCTTCAGATTATGATTTCTCTTAACAGACACCAGCAATACTAACAGAAATAAGCAGTTTCTAATGAGAGCCTTAAGGGCAGTGTCAGGAGCATCGATTTATTGGAGCTCAACAGCATAATCATCAGGCCAATAGACCCCCTGCTTGACTTCGACTCGCATTGCTTTGGTGACGCTTGAAAAATGCCACATTTTGTTTGGAACGCCCGCCGTGTTTGATGTATGGCGCGGCCTCATTGCAAATGAGACAGGACAACATAATGTGCGGAAGGAGAGGAAAGGAAAAATCAAACTCGTTTTTCATTTTACTCTTATATGAAAAATTCAAAAGACTGAAATCAGGCGTCCACGTCTTTTGCTGGAATATTATTTGATCAAGCTGTCTGTCATGCAAGCTGAGGAGGGGAAGGGAAAACATGAGAAATTTAGCAGATGGAGTGCAATGAACAGCTCCAGGGTCATGACGTGTATGAGAACGGTGGATGCGTTTCTCATAGAGCTGTTAAGGAGCAATTTAGTGGTGTAAATGTTAATAATGAACTAAGATATAAACAAAGCTATTCAAAGGGTTCTGATGAAAATTGAAATGGTCACTCTTGTTTAAAGCTTGTGTTTAAAGCTTTTTAATGACTCTGAAAACTACCTCACACATAAACGGATGATTCATTCATTCATTAATGCATATATATATATATATATACATGTTCCCAGAGGAAACAATGAAGTTTTTGACTGTGCAGACACACAATAGAAAAGATATATAAAATAACAATAATAATAGTAAATAAAGGTCTCCAGAAAATACACAAAATTATGTAGTCGGTAAGATTATGTGGTCAGTAAGAGAGGTGGATATATATGCTATAGATACATTAATATACCGATTTCGTTACAGGACATAACAGTGGCATAAGTACTGATACTGCACATAAAATTTAGACACTGCTACAGACTTTACTATCTTACCAAACCAAGTTGTATGACTGTTCAGTTAACAAAAATATCAATCACTGTCGCAGCAAACCCTCATGTCTTCAAAATGAATATTGGAGTCTTTTCAGACCATTTCGGTTGTTCGTGATGATATATTTTAAGGAGCACCTGGTCAGGGCCTGACTTTGTCGTCAGGAAATGGTGAGTTCAAGAGAGCAGATCTAGATAAGATACACCCCCCATCACTCAGCACAGTGCTGGCCGAGTCGGGTGTCTGTTAACTCAGTGGTTCTCATCCTCTCGTTGCGAGCGATTGTTGATACTGGCTCCCCAACTTCAAATCATCGTCTCGGGGGGCGTTGGGATGGGTGAACCAGCTTAGGGGGGGCCCAGCTTGCAAAAGGTTGAGAACCACTGTGTTAACTGATGTAACAGAACAGGACGATAGGGTTCTCCTCCAAGCATGTTGAGTCCAGTGGGGCTGCAACAGTTAAAAAAGATGTGGTTGACGGACCCCCTTATCCAGAGCAACTTACAATTTTTAGTTACAGGGACAGCCCCCCTGGAGCAACCGAGGGTTGAGCATCTTGCGGGGTTTGAACGTTCAACTTTGTGGTGATAGTTGTTCACAGACAAGTCCTTTACCCACTAGGCTGCTACCACCCACAGGCCTTGGAGGCAGCACTTGCTCGCCCTCACTGGTCGTGTCATGTGACTGAGTCCCTGGACATGGGTCCTTGTTTGTAGGTGGACTTGAACTTAATAGAACTGGGGACAATATATGACAAAATACAGTACCGTGCAAAAGTCTTACGCAAATTGTTTAAAGCCAGCATGCAATAATGTGTCCTTTTCTTGCATGGTTAACATTACAAAAAATGCAAACAAACAAAAAAGTGGCAAAAAGTATTCTCCAGCCATTGTGTGGATTTTTGAAACTCCATCAGCAGCTCCTGGTTTAATTTAATGATCGAGTCGAACCAGGTTTCTGAAGGGAACTACAGCAATACTGGACTTCCACAAGAACACACTGATATACTGTAGATGAATTCACTACTGTATACTATTATTTATATTTATTCTTTTTTGTTTTATTTAGCATATTTAGTAGCAAAAAAACACTCAGCGATCATCTAAACAGTTTTTGCGGGTGCCTTGGGCACGGTACTGTATGTTTCAGTTATTAATGGAAGTATCAGAGCCTGCTTTAATGAGTGTGTTGATGAAATCCTTAGAAAATCCTAGAGTTTCCTGTTTCAGCAACAAAGGATTTCAGTCTTCAGGAGCCCTGCATCAACTACGTTCACCGAACTACACTTTATAGATTCACGGCGCTCTTTAGTCGTAAAGGCAGAACTGAAGCTGTATTTTGGGCCGTTGCACTTGAACTGTCGAAAGGTAGGGCCTGTGATCGAGTCAGAAACTGCATTGTGTCTCGTGTCACTCCTTCTGTTCAGGCTCTTTCTTTCCCTAGCTCTCCCCCCGTTTTGGGGAGGGGTGGTGTGGGCGGATTGGAGGGCAGAATTAATTCAACCCATCTGTACCGGCTCATGTAATGCATGTGAAAAACTAATTAGACTTTCAAGTGTTTCCTTTAAAACAAACATGACCTTACAAGCATAAAATATGAAAATGTTCTGTGCAAAAAAAAAAAAAAGAAAGAAAGAAAGAAAGAAGGAAGTCCTGTACTACCACGTTCAATCGGGCCCAAATATGTCTGCATAGGCTGTCTCTTATTAACATACCGCGCATAAACAATAAACACGCTGGCTCATTTGCATATAAATATAAACAATTCATTGGCGTATCTGGATTCCAGTCACACGTGCGGCGCGCTATCAGCTTAAATTTCTAAGTGGCGCCGACCAAAAAACAATGATCATTTTTTATGGGCTAAGGATCTGTCTTTGTCTGGCTAAAACTACCCCCGATTTTATGCACATTGTTTTTAGTTAATGATTTTCAGCTGTTTGTTGTTCCTCTGATAGCATGAAAATGTACCATATGCTCCGCCAAAAGACAAATGATTAGCAAATGAAATTCTGGACAGCTGTCTGACTGAAAGTGTTTGGTTGATAGCATTCTGCTATCATAATTAGCTTAAGCTTTGGGTTAATTAACTTTCTACCTGAATATGCATAATAATGGAAACAGCACGAGAGGAGAAGGGGGGAGAGGGAAAAAAAAAGCAAAGAGCTTCCATCACATCAACAACAGAGGCAGCTTTTTTTTTTTTTATTTGGTATTTCAAGAGCATATTAGAATTTCAAGAGTGATTAATCCCGGGAATATTCCCCGGTACTGTAGATTTTATTTGCACGCTAGATAATGCTGAAACAATTGGAATCTATTATACAACAGGAATGGCATTTTCAAATTGTAATTAAAGTTCATGAAAGCAATCACTGATTTTTAAGCACTTTTGTTGGCGCTCGAGTCAGGCGTGCTGGCCGCCTTGTAGAGGAGAGCGTCACAAAGGAGGCGAGAAAATGTAGCCGGGTGTATCAGACGTGTTTCATTAACGTAAAATATGTTTAAGCATATCAATGATTAGCTCCTTTGTGAGAGTCACTGGACTGTGATGTTTGCTTTGTCTAGATCTGATTTCACCCTCATTTCTTCTACTGCTGCTTTTTCCTCTACTTCATCATCATCATCATCATCATCATCATCATCATCTTCTTCTTCTTCTTCCTCTTCTTTATTTTCAAAATCCTCAACCTCTTCTTTTCTTGTCATTTTCCTTCAATTTCATTTCTATCATCATTATCATCATGTTCTTCTTCTTCTCCTTCTTCTTCTTCTTCTTCTTCTTCTTCTTCTTCTTCTTCTTCTTCTTCATCTTCTTCATCTTCGTCTTCTTCATCTTCGTCTTCTTCTTCTTCTTCTTTTTCTTCTTCTTCTTCTACATTTTCAAATTCCTCATCCTCACCATCCTCCTCACTATGCTTTTGTTTTTCCTTCAGTTTCATTCTCCTTCATTCCTATCAGGGGTTCGGATCATCATAACCGTAATCGTCATCATTATCGTTATCATCACCGTCATCCTCTGCTTCTTCTTCATATCCTTTATCTAAAGTCGTCAACATCTTTTCCTCATTTCCATTCTCCTTCATTTCTACCATTATGAGCATCCTGATCTTGATCATCATCATCATCATCATCATCATCATCATCATCATCATCACCACCATTAGCATCATCACCACCATCATCATCATCACCATTAGCATCATCACCATGACCATCATCATCATCATCATCATCATCATCATCATCATCATCCTGATCTTGATCATCATCATAGTCTTCTTCTTTTTCTGAATTACTGTCATCGCCTTTATCATCATCATCATCATCATCATCATCATCATCATCATCATCACCATCACCATCATCATCATCATCATCATCATCACCATCACCATCATCATCATTATCAATATCACCATCCTCACCATAATCCTCACCACCATCATCATCATCATCATCATCATCACCATCATCAGCAGCAGCAACATCAGCATCATCATCACATCAATATCACCATCATCACCAACCTTCTCATCATCATCACCATCTCCATCATCATCATCAATATCACCATCCTCACCATCATCAATATGATCATCACCATCATCATCATCATCATCATCATCATCATCATCACCACCACCATCACCATCATCATCATTATCAATATCACCATCCTCACCATCATCATCATCATCATAATCATCATCACCATCATCAGCAGCAGCAGCAGCATCAGCATCATCATCACATCAATATCACCATCATCACCAACCTTCTCATCATCATCACCATCACCATCATCATCATCAATATCACCATCCTCACCATCATCAATATGATCATCACCATCACCATCATCATCATCATCATCATCATCATCATCATCATCATCACCATTATTATCATCATTATCATCATCATCATCATCATCACCACCTTCATCATCATCACATCAATATCACCATTATCACCAACATTCTCATCATCACCATCACCATCACCTTCGACATCATAATCATCATTATCACCCTCATCCTTGTCATCATAATCATATTATCACCATCATCATTATTGCACCATTAGTATGATTACGAGACAACACAGTAAGCAGACAAGTCTATGTAAACCTTCCAGAATGGATAATATTGCACCACTTATATATTTGTTGCGCTAGAACATAAATTATGCACAATTAGCAGCATAGAACCACACCGGTTTGTGGTCCAGAGTTGTGGTTTAATGTGATTAAGGTTGTAGTTGGGGTTTAGGGTTAAATGTTGTGGTTTCAGTTTATGATGTGGGGTTTAGGGTTTAATGCTGTGTTTAGGGCCCTTTCTTTCAGAGAGTTCCAGAGAGTTCTGATCCAGACTGTAACTGCTGGGAGGAGGTAGTGACCGGAACTCTGTTCCTGCAGGACGTGAAAGTGCTCCTCAGTATCGCTGTCAGTAATGACGCTTTACACCACCACTCAAACACGCCTGTAAAAACACGGCGACGGCAGGCTGAAAGTGTGTGTCACATTTCAGCAAGTCTGATACTAATGCAATACACACTTACACACACTGCCATCATCCTGTCCGCTTACAGTGTGTGAGACGCTGCAGATCAGATTAATAGATTAATCACCTCTGGTAAAGACATCACACACAAACACACACACACACACACACACACACACACACACACACACACACACACACATACACTCAAATAACCACATTATGATGGGAGACCATCCCCGTAGTGATCCTTGTGCTAGCATGATGGTCTATAATGAACACACACACAAACACACACACACATACACACAGCTGAATTGGTTCCAGTTACTTGTGCGTATAATAATAAAAATATAGTTATTGCAGTTTTGAATGAAGTATATTAATTATCTCTGCACACACACACACACACACACACACACACACACACACACACACACACACACGCTCACACACATTCTGCCCATCCCCCGTTCCCGATGGGCCGTGTCCAGCCCCCTCCCCCACCCCTCCTCTGGGCCCTAATGGATTTTTTTCAGGCTAAAGTATCCGCGCCGGTTTGACGCGTCCCCCGGCTGCTCTGCCATTCCGTTTGAAATGCCTTTTCTTTACTGGTCTCTCAGCATCGCCGCGGGCGACGGCCTTCAGAGATCACAATGTTATTAATATAAACATGTCAGAACGCATGCTGAAATTCAAAACACCCGCGAAAAACGTCAAGGTGTCAAACCACTGAAAAATAAATCAGCTTTAATATTCCAAACCACAGAACAAAATTAGTGTTCCCACAAAAAGAGCCGGAAAACTGAGGCAAATTTAAAATACAGTCAATCAGGCACACACACACACGCGCACATACACACACACACACACCTACACACACATGCACACATACACACACACTCCTTTGTGTTCTTTATGATCCTTTTCGGCTCATCAGTGTTTGTTAATGTGTGTAATTTTAGGCCTTTCTAGAGATTCCTGCTGGTGATGCTAAATAAGAAAATGCAGTTTTTCCAGAGCAGAGAGAAGCTGGCACATTAAAAAAAGACCCATCTGGAGGAGCGTAACTGCAGACCAGGTGACTGAGGTGAGCTGGAGGTTTATCCAAAATCACTTTATATTAGGGGAGTCAAAACAAGATGTTAACTTTGATCAATGAATAACATGTATAAAAAATAACATGTGAATAAAAATTGATGCTTATTAATCGCATGCTGTGGTGACTTGAGCACCTGGCTCCGTTCTGGCCACAGGTGCTCTGTAAAGTGAAGATGAGAGTGCTCTGCTTGGCAAAGTGAACAATAAAAAAAAAAAAAATGGACAGACGGAACGGTTGATAGGAGTATAGCTATCTGCAGTTCATGTCATAAGGAATTTTCATGCACTGGCCCGCCACACTGGACCAGGCACTCAGACACGTCTACCTGAGACCCACTAACTAACTTCCAGACAAAAGAGTCTCTGTTGCTTATTTTGTCACTTACAGTACTGGAGAAATAGTGTGAAGTGTTGTTATTCTTTTCTTACTTCTAGGTTATATTTGTGGCTTGAGATATCTTGTATGCATGGGCACCATTATATTATAGGGAGACGTGTCCCCTTCCCCTTTTAAAAATCATTATTTTCGTCCCCCCAGTTATCCACCCAGCGATCTGTATGAGGGAACCCCAGAAAACACTACCCTACAGCTGTCACCACCTTATCCCCCACTCTCCTTCCACACCCTCAAAGAGTGCCCCCCACATTGCAAATGCTTCTGATGGCTGTGCTTTTATGTACATTGTCCTAAACTGCACCTTATGCATGGACGTAGTTCTATCATTATTCTTGCTGTAGCACTTGTGTTTTTTTCCCCTCAGAATATTAGGTCATATTTTTGATTGCTTTGACCGTTACTGTACAGAGCCAGTGCAGAAACAGCTATTAAATAAAAGAGACACTGAAAGTCTGTAATGTTGATTATTCACTCATATGCCAAACTTAAATTGTTCAATAATTTTAGAGCAAAGACTATGTGTGATTCATTTAGTTTAATTAATCTTGTAATTAATTAATTAATTAAGTAATTAATTTGATTAATTTTTAAATCGCCTGACACCCCTATTTTTTTTTTATGTAAAAATGACCCCTGATAAAAATAGAGACATAAAATATCTATAAGATGCAGTGATGAGAGACTTCACATACATTTACAAAGGCACACAGAAATACAAGATACACTGTTTAATTAAACAGAGGAGATTCCGAAACAAACATCACCACAATCAATTACAGCCAAAAAAAGAGCTTTTTTAAAAAACAACCTTGTCAGTAACGAATGAAACACAGACTGGAGAGGAGTGCTTGTCTAAACCACAGAGCAGTGTGTGTGAAAACCACAGAGAAGTGTGTGTGTGTGTGTAAACCACAGAGGAGTGTGTGTGTGTGTGTAAACCACAGAAGAGTGTGTGTAAAAACAGAGGAGCGGTGTGAATTAAAAATAGAGGAGTATTTGTGTGAACCGCGGAGGACTGTATGTTTAAACCACAGAGGAGTGTGTGTAAAAACAGTGTGTACAGTGAGTGTGTGAGTTGTGCTGGATGAGGGTAACTGGTGTGTGTGAGTGATGCTGGATGAGGGTAAGTGGAGTGTATGAGTGTGTATGTATGTGTGTGTGCATGTGTGTGGGGGGGTGTATGCAGTGTATGTGTGTGTGTGTGAGTGATGCTGGATGAGGGTAAGTGGAGTGTAAGAGTGGAGTGTATGAGTGGAGTGTATGAGTGTGTATGTATGTGTGTGTGCATGTGTGTGGGGGGGGTGTATGCAGTGTATGTATGTGTGTGTGAGTGATGCTGGATGAGGGTAAGTGGAGTGTATGAGTGGAGTGTATGAGTGTGTGTGGGGGGGTGTATGCAGTGTATGTGTGTGTTGTGCTGGATGAAGGTAAGTGGTTGTGTGTCTGTGTGATGCTGGATGAGCAAGGGACGGAGCCAGGGGGGTGGCCGGGGGGGGGGGGGGGGGGGGGGGGGGGGGGGGGGGGGGGGGGGGGGGGGGGGGGGGGGGGGGGGGGGGGGGGGGG
>JBBPDE010000107.1:37421292-37431423 GCA_037974605.1 Nannopetersius ansorgii
TACCTTAAACAATCTTAATAACCTTACACAGTCTGCTCTTATATAGTATATTATTCTCAAAACAAGAACAAGAAGACGTTTAGGCTGGAAATAAGATTTTAAGTCTTAGTTAGATCAGGAGTTTTTTGCAGTGCATGACATCATGTGACCTCTGCAGTAATGAGATTATGACTTGTTTATGACTTGTGTTATGTACACTGAGCTCCAGCATCCAAGACTTATCCTGGTACCTTTTAGTCCCTCAAGGTGCAAACAATGTAAAAGTAAACGATGTAAAGGTACGGCGTGGTTCTCAATGTCTAACTGTGTACCTGTGAGTGTGTTTTAATGGTACATTACACTCGCGTTCCCCGGGGAATTGCTTAAAACTTTCCATGACAGCTTATTAAAGTGGAGAAACAAGATAAAAAAAAAAAAAAACAAGACAGATGGTCTGGAGTCAATGCGACTTCAAACAAGTAAGTAAACATACAAACAAACAAACAAACAAATAAATAAGACTATGTTCCATACATGAAGTCCTGAAGAAACTGAGGGTACCAAAATGGTTACAGAACTAAAATTGTGAGATTAAACCTAGTTTAGATCACATTCTTTGCTCAGAATGTTGTCCAGAACCAGACTGATCCATAGGTGCCTACTGCTGTTATTGCCACACATCATCACTGAACTAGGAAAGGAAAGAAGTCTCTCAACATCGATAAATGTCAATATAACAAAGACGTGTTCCATGTGATTTTGTCTGTTTCTATTGGCCCAATGCTCAGGTAAAGGGCAACTGAGGCTATCAAATATTATTAAAAAATAAAATAAAATATGTTTAGATGAATGATTACCTGAGAAATGCAGAAGTATTGTGTTGTGAAATGTTATGAAGCTATGTAAGAAACGATAGCATGGTTTATCATCATGCACTGCGGTGTAAACCTGACTTTTACTGAGTGGTCAGTAAGATTCAGCCTGTGGCACGCTCTCATTTCTGCATCATTAGCGAGTCAATGTTGCATACGAACGTTTCGATGATGAAAGGAGAGCTACTGACACAGGTAATGATGTTTGCATAGTTCATATATCAATCTAAAGACATCAGTCCAAAGATCAAGGTTTCATTTCCCCACCCCCCGTCTCTGTGAATCTGCCGACGATTAAAACGTAAGTGTCAATGATTAGCAGGTAATAATTTCCTTTATGGATCCTTTCATTTAAGGTGTTAATTTGGTGAGTGTAAGATATAGTAGACGGAGTATTTTTTGTAAGAAAGGTACTCAAATAATGCTACTAATATCTACCAGGTTCTTGGGGTCAGTAGAGCACATGGACAGAAACATATCTGGTCAAATTTATTCATCTAGGGTACAAACAATGTACCTTCAATGTTATAACCTGCTTATGTTTTGTACCTTAAATGTGATTTTTACTACCTTCATTTGTTAGAGAAAAGGTGCATACTTGTACATTTAATGGTTATCTGTCTGTTTTATCATGATGATATGGAGGGAACATGGTACAGTGTTGCCTAAGCAGGAAGAAGTATCATTAAGGGTCTCACAGATTTTGTATTAAGAGTGCAGTTATATTTACTTAAAAGACAATAAAATACATTTTAAGACATCAATAAGACGTTTTAAGATTAGTAAGACATTTTAAGACGTTTGATTGTATATCTTCTACATAGAAACGGAACTGAACCCAGGCTGCAAATGAAAGCTAGACGTTTTTGTATAGTAATTTACCTTTTTTTGCATTTTTTTTCTCGCGTTTCTTTATTTAGTGTACACCATTTTAATCCAAAAACATGTTCAGTTACATAAACATGCATGTCATTCTTCTGTTACATTTCTTGTGTGTTACTAAGTTATACTGTCTGGATACTTCCTTCCCCAATTCACACACAACAGTTAAAGAATTGAATTTGTACCGTACATTTAGTGCCAAGAACCTTCAGGGTAATTCGGTGTAATTTAGTTAAACTGCTTTGGACCATCATGGCACTCGGAGTGATTATGCAGTACTTTGGAGGTTTTTGGGTTTTTTTTACGGTTTATGTGGTTAATACCTGGAACTTAAGGGACTGTGAAAGAAAGCATTAACCGATTCGTATTGTATTATCAAAGTGAAATTAAGTTTGTTAGCTATGCGTCTTATCTCCGTTAACATACTTAGCTCTTCACTCAAGAGCCGCGTTGTTTTTCTTTCACTCTGATATTTTGCTTTCCTTGCAAAGAATTTATTTTGAGAGCAAACGGTAAGGAGAGTGTGATGAAAAGCAGCCCCTGGTGTGTACGTGTATGCGTGTATGCGCGCGTGTGTGTGTGTGTGTGTGTGTGTGTGTGTGCGTGTGTTAATTGTGGTTGGATAAGTACTGGGCAACTGAAGTGTGACTATTTGTGTGTGTGTGTGTCTATATGTGTGTGTATATATGTAGGGGCCCAAGTGCAGGTATTATGGCTGTAGCCCCCGCAGGGCCGTCGGACCCTATGGCACCAGCCCCAGACAGCCGGAGCGCCTGGGCTTTATCAGCTCTGCTCTGACCCACACACGCAGCTCCTCCCTGGGCTTGGGAAGCCAGGCGGATGGCGATTGGACTCGAACTCTGGCCCAGAGCGGAAAACTGAAATGAACATGTTGCTTTGACAGCCGGTTTGATGGATGAGGCTGGGCAACTGACAGATACACTTTTAAAAGTTTTCAGCAACGTGCTTATGTTCCTGAAAAGTCAGATCTTCGATGCAGACAGACACACACACACACACACACACACACACGCACACACATATATACGGTTAGACAGGCAGTGTGGTCAGGTGTGAGTGAGTTATCGCCAGCATGGAGAGCAGCTCCGCATGAATCGAGCGCACCTTTATTTCTCAGGAGGCTAATTATTTCTGCTGAAACACACACACACACACACACACACACACACACACACACAAACACCAGTACAGCCTACAAGGCGAGGGTGCACACATTCCAAATGAAGCAAACAGAGAATTAGCCCCACGAAAGTGCTAGCGCAAACCTATTTGTTCAGCTGAGTGTCGTACCTTGAAAAGGTGTCAGAACGATTACTGTGTTTTGAAGAGGCTTGAGTAATTTCCATGATGCGTGACAATTAAGTGTCTCCTGCCGACTACAAAAGAAGACAGCTCCGGCAAGACAACAGACAAACAAGCTAGCTTACTGTTTTTTTTTGTTTTGTTTTTTGCTCTCGTTTTTTTTTTTTTTTCCTCAGCATCATTCCGTCCTGGCCCTTGCCTACACGGAACGCTTGAGCTTCTTGTGCGGCTGAAACACAGCACAGCTTTGTTATGCCCACAGGCTAATGTCTGCGGCGGGCCTGGGATCGCTCCCCCAGCTTTTGAGAGCAATCAGATCACTCTATATTCCAGCGCTTTTTTGCCGGGCTGGGGATGTGGTAAGCTGACACGATGCTTTTGGGTCACACTCAGCCCCCTGTGCCGCTCCTCTACTCGCCCGGACCCTTTCAGCTGTGTTTCCCCCTTGTTATTTTTAGTGGCACTGTTGCATTGTGGGTAGAGGAGCAGAATGCGCTAGCTGGCGCCGCTACACAGAGAGGCTTGCTGTGCGCTCTCCATGGCACACATGCAGCATGCCTCACATGTGGCCTAGATTCCCCAACATCGCTCGTTCCTTCACTGCTTTTTAACCTTAATATTGTGCCGGGCTGAACATGGTGGCCTTAGCACTATTACTCGCACTGGAAAATCGCGAGGGAGTGAAGTGAACATGCTCTGTGTAGAATTTGTGTGGTAACCAACGATACACTGTTTTGGTTCCATCGTCGTTACCCAGCCAAGCATCTAAATAGCAAACACATATTTAGTAAATGTGGTGAATAGAACTTGAGTTATTGACTTAACACTGTGATAAGTTTAGGTTTAGGTTTGGGATTTGAGTTCAGATAAAGGTGAGTTTTAGGGTTAGGTTTAGGTTTCAGGGTTGAGGTAAAGCTGAGTTTTAGGGTTAAGTTTAGGTTTGGGTTTTGGGTTGAGGTAAAGGTGAGTTTTAGGGTTAGGTTTAGGTTTGGGTTTTGGGTTCAGATAAAGGTGAGTTTTAGGGTTAGGTATAGGTTTGGGTTCGGGGCTCAGGTAAAGGTGAGTTTTAGGGTTAGGTTTAGGTTTGGGTTCGGGGTTGAGGTAAAGGTGAGTCTTAGGGTTAGGTTTAGGTTTGGGTTCGGGGTTGAGGTAAAGGTGAGTCTTAGGGTTAGGTTTAGGTTTGGGTTCGGGGTTGAGGTAAAGGTGAGTCTTAGGGTTAGGTTTAGGTTTGGGTTTTGGGTTCAGATAAAGGTGAGTTTTAGGGTTAGGTTTAAGTCTGGGTTTCGGGATTGAGGTAAAGGTGAGTTTTAGGGTTAGGTTTAGGTCTGGGTTTCGGGGTTGAGGTAAAGGTGAGTTTTAGGGTTAGGTTTAGGTTGGTGTTTTGGGTTCAGATAAAGGTCAGTTTTAGGGTTAGGTTTAGGTTTGCGTTTTGGGGTTGAGGTAAAGGTCAGTTTTAGGGTTAGGTTTAGGTTTGCGTTTTGGGGTTAAGGTAAAGGTGAGTTTTAGGGTTAGGTTTAGGTTTGCGTTTTGGGGTTAAGGTAAAGGTGAGTTTTAGGGTTAGGTTTAGGTTTGCATTTTAGGGTTAAGGTAAAGGTGAGTTTTAGGGTTAGGTTTAGGTTTGCGTTTTGGGGTTGAGGTAAAGGTGAGTTTTAGGGTTACGTTTAAGTTGGTGTTTTGGGTTCAGATAAAGGTGAGTTTTAGGGTTAGGTTTAGGTTTGGGTTTTGGGTTCAGATAAAGGTGAGATTTAGGGTTAGGTTTAGGTCTGGGTTTCGGGGTTGAGGTAAAGGTAAGTTTTAGGGTTAGGTTTAGGTTGGTGTTTTGGGTTCAGATAAAGGTAAGTTTTAGGGTTAGGTTTAGGTTTGCATTTTGGGGTTGAGGTAAAGTTGAGTTTTAAGGTTAGATTTAGGTTTGGGTTTACGTTTGGGTTGAGGTTTGAGTTCAAGTTAGTGTTATAAAGATTAAGAAAGCTATGTTGATGTTAAAGATTGGGTGTTATATTTAGGGATTAAGTTTAGGTTTTGGGTGTTATGTTAAAGGTTTGTGATTAGGTTTTGGTTAATTGTTGAAGTTAGGATGAGAATGAGTTACATATTTAGTATTAAGGTTTAGGTTTAATGTTGTAAGTAAGGTTTCAGGTATTGTGAGTGTCATATTTACGGTTTAAGTTTGGCTTTTTAGTTGAGGTTCATAATTGCGTGAATTATAGAAAGTGAAATATTTCGTGTTTAGGATTTTATGTTAAAGGTTAAATAAATGTAAGAGTGAGTGTTAGGGTTTAGTTCTGGACTGAGGTTAAGGTTCTAATAAGAAAGGGTTAAGGTTCGAGTTTGTGTGAGTGTTTGTTTTAGGGTTTAATTTCAAATTTGGGGTTTTTAAGGTTAACTTTAGAGTTGGTATTGGGTTTAAATTAAATTAAAACATAATTAAATGCAAGTAACTGACATATCAAGCATCTTCAAAACATCGGCACTGGGTTCTTAAAATAAAGTTACTGAATAGGATATAGTTTCAAACATTGCCTTGTTTCTAAGCATGAATATGCCACATAATTTAGACTTAGCCATGAGGGAAATTACCCCGAGCTACTTCATTTTTATTGATACCCCTGATTATCTGCACCTGAAATGATTCTTTACATATTGTTTATGTCAGTGGGGGGGGAAACCTATTAAAACTCCAGCTACTAAAACAAAGGAAGCCAGAAAGGAGCGGTAAGGCCAAGCTATTTGCGTGTTATTAGGGCTTTTCACACAAAGGATTTGGCTTTCATTTCTCAAACTCATCAGCACAAAGAGTTTGATTCAGTCCTGAGCTACAATGTGAGCATTGAGACTGTTGGGACATCCTGCGCCGCTCTTTGCTCGCTGTAATTTGGTTGATCTATAATATTAATTTTAAAACACATCCCCACTGAGTGAGCTGAGCCACTGTTGACCACTCAAGCTATACAAGTCGGTACTGAGCAGAGATATTAACCTAGCTAAGCTCTAATAAAGTAATATTGCTTAAGCCCTAATACATGTAGTCAGAATCTGATAAGCCACCCAAGAGGATCTGTATTATTCTAAAATGTATGTGATTTTCAATAGGCTTTCATTAGAAGTGAATCATACTTTCTCCACTTCTCTGGTCAGTTCTACCTGCGCAGTTCTACTGATGCATTGCGATTCCAGCTTTATTCTGATTTTGCATCACGGCGAGTGAACAGCCTCGGCGTGTTGTGATTAAAATGTGTTTTGCACGGACGGAGATGTGCAGTTAAACCGCAGTCGTGACCTCGTGTTGGTCCAACACTTTTGGGCTCTTGCAGCAGCAAAACAAACCAAAAAAACAACAACATGCGCCACTTTGTTACTAATTCCTCTGTAGTATTTCTAGCCAATCAGAGCCATACAGCATGTTGAGCATTCCAAGTAAGTTCATAGCAAATGTCTGCTCTGCTCTTTTATTTTCTTTATTGTATTTTACTGAGCTTTCTGTCTCGAGAGACTTTTGGCATCTCAACTCTCCCAAGCCTGCAGGCTGGTAGCCACTCATTATCGTTGGAGTAGAAATGCTCTGTCTGCGATTATGAAAGTGCAGGCCTTTAAATTCACATATACCAATAAGTGACATATTAGAAAAATATCTGCCAGACATCAATTATCTGCCCCGGCACATCCAGCCACGGGTCGCGTTTAATCATTGTGTGCTTGACTGGATGTGGCGTAATTGCTTCCTGTTAAGAAAAAAAAAAAAGAGTGGGTGTGTGTATATGTATAAGTGCCACACACACACTCACACACACACACACACACACACACACACATGCACAATGATAAGCCGTAACGTTAAAACCTTCAGTGATTGCACCTAAACTGTGGAATGAGCTGCCTTTACACGTCAGGCAAGCGTCCTCTTTATCAGTTTTTAAATCACTTCTTAAAACGCACTTGTTCACTTTGGCCTTTGACACAGTTTGACATGTTGACACTTTTTAAATCTGTAATGATAATTTTTATTTTATTTTAATTTTATTTATTGCAAATTTCAATGAAATTTTATGTGATTTTTATTTTGTTTTGTTTTTTATTATCGATTTTTTATATCCTGTTGCACTGTAGCACTTTGGTCAACTTTTGTTGTTTGGAAAGTGCGTTATAAATAAAGTTGGCTTGCCTTGCCTAATATTCCCACCTCTCTGGCCCATAGAGACATGGACTCCAAAACACCTCTGAACACGTGTTGTGGTATCTGGCACCAGGATGTTAGCAGCGGATCTTTGAAGTTTACATTTACGGCATTTATCAGACGCTTTTATCCAAAGCCACTTCCATTCCCTACCTACAGGGGGCAGTCTCTCCCTGGAGCAACTTGGAGTTAAGGGTCTTGCTCAGGGACCCAGTGGTGGTGCTGAAGGTAGGATTCGAACCCATGACCTCAAGGACCGGAGGCAATGACCACTATTATTAAAGAGATACGATTGTCACAAAGGTGGACGAGAATGCCAGGACCCATGAAGGCTTCCCAGCAGAACATTGCCCTGAGCATCACACTGCCTCTGCCAACTTGCCTTTTACCCAGAGTGCATCCTGGTGCCTCTTCCCCAGGTAAGTAATGCACCTGACCTGTGTTATGTTAACACATTCCTGAAAGGAGCTGCTGTAACAGGATTATCAGTGTTATGGATGAGTTTGATCATTACATATTTAAGAGCTTATTCTAAAACCATGGGTATTAATATGGGACTGACCCCTCAAACCCCAGACTCAGCTACAAAAGCCTCCACACTTCTGGAAGGGCTTTCCACAAGATTTTGGAGTCTGTCTGTGAGAATCTGTGCCCACTCAGTCAAAGGAGCTTTGTGTCAGGCGCTGGTGTTGGACAAGAAGGCCTGGCTCACAATCGAGGGCCACAGTCATGTTGAAACTGGAAAGAGTATTCCCCAAACGGTTGCCACAAAGTAAGAAACATATAATTGTGTAAAATTCCTGTTGCATGAACATTACCCTCCACAGATACTAAGGAGCAGAGCCCAAAATCCTGAAAAATGGCCCCAGCCCATTAACCCTCCTTTACTGTGGACATTAAGCATTAATTTACGGCATTTATCAGACGCTTTTATCCAAAGCGACTTCCATTCCCTAACTACAGGGGGCAGTCTCTCCCTGGAGCAACTTGGGGTTAAGGGTCTTACTCAGGAACCCAGTGGTGGTGCTGAAGGTAGGATTCGAAACCATGGTCTCTTGGTCTAGAGGCAAGTATCCTACCCACTACCATTCCATTTGTTAGTGTTCTCCTGGCATTGGCCAAAGCCAGATTAATCCATTAGTGAAGCACGATTCGTAAATTCTCGACACACATTTCCACTGATCCAGAGTACAGTGGTGATATGTGAAAGTGACCATTTGTCATACGTAAACACTGCACACAGTACGAAATTCTTCCTCTGCATTTAACCCATTCACCAAGTGAAGCACGGGCAGCAGGAACACGGCGCCGGGGAGCAGTGTGTGGGACGGTACCTTGCTCAGGGTACCTCAGAGGTGCCTAGCGGTCTTGGGGATCGAACCCGGACTTTCTGGTCACAGGGCGAATGCCTTAACCACTAGGCTGCCAGCTGCCCATGCTTTACACTACTCCAGCGGACGCTTGGCATTGTCCATACTGATCTTGGGCTTGTGTGCAGTTACTCTGAGGCAGAATCCAAACTCAAACACGGGTCTTGTGCTCATGTTTCTTCCAGAGTTGGCACTGAACTCTGACATGAATGATGCAACCGAAGAGGCAAAAGAAGATACGTGCTACAGTCTTCAGCTACCACTGGCTCCTCTCCATGAGTTCGCGTGGTCAATGGCTTCCGTTTCACAGTACCATCACAGCTGGTCATGGCAGATTTAACAGGGCAGAAATCCTACTCTTTGTATAAACTCCTGATCTAACGAAGACTTGCAATCTTATTTCTAGCCTAAAAGTCTTCTTGATCTTGTTTTGAGAATAATATAGTATATAAGAGCAGATATTTTTGCTCTTATATTGTATATAAATATTGTTTTAGGATATTTTTTTCTATTTAAAGAAACCTTTAGCGTAGAAACAAGTGAAATTATCTGTCAGTGCAGTAAGATATTGGTAAGATTTCTTGAAATATGGAAAAGAAACCTTAAACAATCTTAATAACCTTACACAGTCTGCTCTTATATAGTATATTATTCTCAAAACAAGAACAAGAAGACTTTTAGGCTAGAAATAAGATTGCAAGTCTTAGTTAGATCAGGAGTTTTTGCAGTGTACAAACAAAACTGTGGCAAATGTGGTACGGTAGACCATTCCACTGAGCTCTTCAGTGTGACCCATTCTATTGTCTCTGTGGAGGCTGCATAGCAATATAAGAGCACATACAGCTGCACTTTGTAGTTTGTAATTGTAAGCTACAAAGTGCACCTTTGTATATACAGCTTCATTTAACATACAGGCGTTTTGTAGTTTACAATTACAACTGCCATCCATCTCTGCATCATTTGTCAGCCCTCTTTAGCCCTTTCATCGATGATCAGGACCCCCACCTGACATCTACACCAGTGAGCAGACATTTGAGTGGTGGAACATTCTTAGCACAACAACGACACTGACATGAGATACCTGCATGCCTTGTTAGTGTGTGTGCTGCAGGGGATCGCGCACGGCATTAGTTACTGATGATAATCTGCTGAAGTGTTTATTTTCTTAACATAGGATCCTTTGGGCTGAATATTTTTTTTAGTTGTTTGGTGGCATAATGACACTGTAGTGTTGCATGTGTGTCTAGCATTAAGGTGCATAACACATACATAAGCATTCAATAGCATATTTATAAGGCAATACTTCATGAAAGAGAGTGTGGGAATGGAATGGAAATGAAAAACTGAAGTCAAATTGAGCATCATTTGGAAGATCTAAATTCCTCTAAACATCTGTATATATATAGAATTTAGATAAATAAGCACACATATGTGTACAAACACACACAAACACATACACAAACACATACACACACACACACACACACACACACACACACACACAATCACACACACACACACACGCACACACGCT
>JBBPDE010000107.1:37455676-37465676 GCA_037974605.1 Nannopetersius ansorgii
CGCCGTGTTCCTGCTGCCCCCTGCTTCACTTGGTGAATGGGTTAAATGCAGAGGAAGTATTTCGTGGTGTGTTCACGAATGACCAATGGTCACTTTCACATCAATGAAAGCAAGTTGTAAAGACAATAAGTCATAAGATGATCTTTACTAACAGATTTAGACGTCCATTATGCCATTTTTCAATACGGCCCTGCTCTCTTAGGGAACATTCCATCCAGTCCATCCTCAAATATGACATTTTTTGGCTCATCCTTGGAAATTCTGATGCTTCTCAGCACGTCTGATAGGACTGAGTGACTCTCCTTGCTGATTTTTTTTGCCCATTTCTATGCTACAGTAGACCTTCCAAAGAAATAAAGAAATATTCTCAAATTTGGATCTCCACTCCACAGAGTACCCTCAGCAGCCACGGCACTTTATGTTTGTATGAAAAGCCGAGCGTTTAATTTTGGAGGAAGCACTCAAGCTGTCTGCCGATGAAATGACGTGTGCCAAAATCAGAATCTCGATAGCATAAATCCTGCTAGCATAAGTCACCCTTCAAAGGCGACGGCCCGAGTGCCTGAGCGAACCGCATAAGTGCTCTGGGTAGAGCTAACTGCACTCTTTCTTGCCTATAATTGCATAACTTACATTTCCGGCATTGTGCTCAATGAGGCATCTAGTCGAATCACTTATGAAGCAGGTTCCTGATGAGACAGACAAGTGGTGGTGAACGTGCTAGTCACCTAGCTTATGACCTTCGTCAAGGTTAGCGCCGTCCGTTCACTCTGCCTTCCTCGAGCTAGCGCTACTGCTGCTAGTTAGCTAATGAAGCATATATGAGTGACAAACCCCATGTGTGCCTGTAGGTTGTAATTCACTTCATGAGGAGCTGAAGAGCTTCTCCTGGTCCACTAATGATATCTAGTTAACGCTGATGGAATCCACACCTCTTTTTTTTTTTTGCAGTTACCCTCAACTCACAGTCAATGGAAGGTTCTACACTCGAATATCTGCCCCGACGCTATCAAGCGCAAGGCAAAAACAGCCAGTATGGAGAGTCCGAAGCGAAATGGCAGTTGTTCTTCAGGGATCAGTGGGCTGAGCAGGGCTGCTCCCCACCCCAAGAGACTGCCATTTTCTTCCAGGAATTCACAGGAGTGGAAGATGAAAGCCTCGTGTTACCAGCTCACCCCAAAACACCCAGCCCTAAGTGCCTTGGCCAACACCACAACAGGAACAAGGCCAGGCAAACAGGGCAGCCATCTTAATCTGCTCTGTTTCATAATTGCAGGGATTTATGAACCTCTGCTGTGGCGTTTCAAAGAGGACTTCAGAGGATTGGACAGGGTAGGACTTATTTTTGCTGTGATCACGAGTATCACTCATGTTTTTATTGGGGTTTGACTTTTAGTTACACATGTCCCTCAATATTCAAAGGTATCTAAAAGTTTGGGTACTCCAGTCAAGTGTCATGGTTTGTGTGTAGGCCTAGGCTATGGCATATTTTTGATTTCACGCTCCTTTTTGTGCACTAAAATTTGCAGAGGAATGCCACATATTTATGTTTGTTCCGTGTAGACCAATGAAACCAATGAAGCATGCGATTTGATTTGGTTCCTTAAAACCTTTGCTCATGGCTATACGTTACAATTTGCATCAAAGCTCTGTATCTCCAGAATGATTGGGTTATAGAAGAGCGTTCAAAACTTTTAGCAAAAAGTTTATGTACATGGACTTTGTAAGCAATTTCGGTCCATTTCTCTTGGCCAGTTCATCACGGTGTATAAGTCAAGTGATGCTTTCAAACATATAGTTAAAAAACGGACGAAAGTGGAGCTTAAGTCCAGACTGCAAGAACTTAGTTTAGTGTTTGGAAAGCGTTGAGCATTTAGTTGTAGGACTAATACAAAACACATACTAATCACGTTTAGACTCTGTAGGTGTCTTATTTAAGTAGACTATATTAATAGTTATATATAATTATTAATTATTTAGAGTCCTACCTTCTAAATTGTACTGTTTCAAAAATGTGTCTTCTCAAACGGACAATATGTGAGAATTAAAATTAAGATTGCAGGGAGAAACTGGTCACAGACAAGAAATACTTTAATTAAATATTGTGTAAAATGAACATCTTTGTACAGTAAAATGTAGAAATGTTGACATAAACATAAAAAAAATGTATACATGAAACAAAAAATAGTACTTTTTTTTTCCCCTTACAGAGTCGTTCTACCATTTTTAGTGAACTCTTCAGACTAACGGCAACAAAACACTGAGTGCATGGTCTAATTAGCCTAAAACACAAAACCAGATTGCAGAAATGATGATATTCACAAATGCACTTCATGTAACCTTGGGTTCCTCTCACTTTCAAGGTGACTTCCCCAGCTCCTCCACTTAGCTAAGCTTTGTTGAGCTATCACAAAGCAAACGCATTGCACATTCATCACTTATTCCCTTCTACAGCTGCCCTTGCTTCCCGCTGCTAAAGGAAACTTGTGTGCAGATTGCCAAAAGGGAACATCCCTTTTGGTTTTCCAGACAGACTACTTAGCAGTACAACAGGAGATTTACAAAGTGTTAAGTGCAAAGGAAAATAAAAGATACAAAAAAAGAGAGAAAGAATAGAAATAATCGTGCTTTATCTGCTGATTTTGGCACAACTAGAAAATCAAACTCATTTTTTGAGAGAGAAAGACGAAAGAGAGAGAAAGAGAGAGAGATGGGGAAGGGATGATGTGAACTGATTTACTACTATGATCAGCTACTGTGCTACCGTATGATGGAGTAATTACAAAATGGCATGTACAATATAGAACATCTTAATCCCGGCTCTTCACATATGATACAAAAATCTAACCCTTTTTGCTTTCTTTTTTTTGGATTTTTCTTTATTTGTTTTTTTTTTCACCCTTGGATTTTGCATCTAACTTGAGGGGGGTACGGCAAATTCAATGTTTAAAAAAAAGGGGAAAAAAAAGGATAAAACAGAAATCGACAAAATAGTCAAAAAGATGAGGGGTCACAATAATTCTTTTTTATTTTTTAGTAAAAAAATGCTTGTGCTTTTTACATCATTGATCATCTGAATGGAGCAATGACTGGCATTGTGGTGCAGGGTTGTTATTAAAACAGCAGAAACGCTTACTCTCAAGAGACTTCCACAGAGCTTTCTTTTTTTTTTTCTTCTTTTTTTTATTTCTGACATATTTTAATAAACATTAGTGACTGGCGTACGTTATGTTTCCATTCCAGAATTTTTTTTTTTCCCATTTTTTTTCTTTTTTTTTTCTTTTTTTATCCTTTTTTTTTGTTGTTGTTCCCTGTAAACACGGCGGAGCTATGTGGCAAAGTCAGTGGGTGGCAGGTAAAAATGACTTTTTACATTCTACAAAAAAAGCAAAAAAAAAAGCAAAAAAAAAACAAAACAAATTTACAACCACAATTGAATCTTCCCCCCTGGGGCTGCTTGACATGCACATTTTTTTTTTCCTACTAATATTATTACAACCATGTGACACAAACAATTTATTTGACTATACAACAAACAGTATTTTTATTTTGTAAAAAAAAAAAGGTAAAAGTATTTGATAACTTAAAAAAATAATACAAAAATAAATGATAGATTTGACGGTTCCTCGCGAACAAACCAAAGGAAGGATGGACGGAATTGCTTTGATGGTGGAACGAAACGTGGATTACAAACGAAACGTATAGACATTGCGATCTATTGATAAAAAAAGCGCGAGTGGGTCTTGCCGTGACGTTTCGCGTGGAGTCACGACGTCGGCCGTGACAGACGTTATGTACGAGATCAAATAAAAAGGATGGAAAGCAATATACAAAATTTCAAAGATAAATACAATATTTATAATTGATATGTTACAAAAAACCCCCTTCGTGACCGCAAGTGTTTGTGTGAAAGTGTTTGCGATGTATAAGACTATTTTACTCCTAGTTTTAGTAGGAATAAAACTCTGTACTAAATATTTAAGTGGATCTGGAAAATTCAAGACAAGTGTATAAATATTTAGCTACAACTTTGGCAAAATCACAAAAGTCTACAATTGTATAACCACATACAAAACACATTAGGGAATAAGGAGCTAGAAGTAAAAGGACAACTTTCTGGTACAAGAAACAGACTCCACAGTAGCCTAAGAATGCAATAGTATACAGTGCTAGCAAAAAGTTGAAAAACATTGCAGATCACACTTGCTTTACAGGAAGCTTTAGCAGTGGAAGTATTTTCTGTCTTTCTTTTTTTTTTTCCTTTTTTTTTGTTCAACCAGCAGACAGTGGCGTCTCGTCTCTGTTAGTGTGCTTGTTGAAGGCGAGAGAAGAATCTTTGCAATATCAAAGTTACAATTTCTACCTACAATAAGTTACAAAGTTCATCTTAAATGAAGTATGCATGATAACATCTCCTCTGCCTGCCCCTCTCCGTTCCTTCATATCCACTTAGTTTTTTTTTTTTACTTCTTATGGTTATGCTTCATAAAATCATATATTTTAGGCTATATTATTTCCAGTTTGTTGGCTCTGCATGTGTTGGCTTGGCCCCCTTATTTTCTCACCACAAATAAAAAAAAAATAAAAATTTTAAAAATTAAAAAAGCAAAGAAAAAATAAACCAAACAAACAAAGGAGGAAAAAAAAAATCATGAAAATGACTTCACATTATAGAGATGTGCGACGGCGGCGCATCGTTCGAAAAAGAAACATTCAGAGACATTTCAGTCAGTGTTTTCATCGAATGGCATATCCACAAAGTTTCTCCCCACACATAGCAAGAACTAGACATAGCCAAGATCAAACCAGAAATGTTTATACAAAATAGGCTATTTTTTTTTTCTTCTTCTGTGGTTTTTTTTTTTTCTCTTCAAGACTGAGAAATGTGAAAATATGACAAGAAATTCAGTCAATAAAATTAAATCGTTCATGACAAAGTTTCTTGCATGTCAATTTATATTAGTTTGAATAAAATTCTTTGAAACAAAGTCTCTTTCTTTCTTTCTTTCTTTCATTTCATTTTTTTTCCCTCTGATTCAGACTCGATTTACTTCATGGTCGACGACACAGATTCCAGGAGAATGCTCTGTGATGTACCCCGAGGCTCATCTCGCGGACGTTGTTACTTCACAAGTGCAATTTACATGGGAGGGACCACCAGGCCGGACATAGCTGGCGAGAGAGAGAGAGAGAGAGAGAGAGAGAGAGAGAGAGAGAGGGGGAAAGAAAGGAACAAAATTTTAGCACCAGAGGTCCCTGGATACCAGGCGAAGGACAAAGAAAGCACAAGGCACAAAAGTATGTCGCTTGCATTTCACAAAACACTCTGACTGACGAGGCTTGGCACAGTCCATGAAAGTGCGAGATGTGTTTGTAAGATTGTAGCACTGAACCGGAGATGGGGGCCACAGGGGTTTAGGGGAGCTGGAGTGTGTGCGGTGTGTGTGTGTGTGTGTGTGTGGAGGTTGGGCATTTGCGTGTATGTACTTTTTCCAACAAGACAAGCCAGGAAGCCTTCAACGTTCTAAAGGAGGAGCTTTCTGACATTTTCGAGGGGAAAGTATCCCCACTCCCACATGTGTGAGATTTCTCTTAGCGTTTTGTTAATGGCCATCAGAGAGCCCAGACTCCCCGGGGAACGGCCATGCTGACAGCTGAGAAACAACACGGTCACTTCGCCTAACGTCACACAGACGTGTCCTCCCTGGCCAGCCTGCAGAATGCACTTAGAATCCCCCGGATCGAAAGCCTGGCTTAGTGCTGCGTTTGAGGAACAATGCAGTTCCAAATACAAACCAATGGTACATCTGCATTACCTTCTGTTACCTTTCCCATTAATTTAACTTCTTTACTGGGTCACACGGGTCAACGAGGGGCCCATTTCACTACATGTTGTGCAAATCTGTCTATGACAATTGTCTTCAATCTCTCGAATTTAGCGAAAAATAGCAATATATTGCGTCTTAATACACAATGCACTTTTTAATGAGATCTCTGGACCAAAGTGCATTCCAGGTCTTTTTGGAGTAACATCATTATTGCGATCATGGACAAAGAATGAAATGTGCATCACATTCATGTCTATGGCTGGAAATTAGATAGAAACTCCAGCCACCAATGCTGTCTTTGGTCATGTGACTGGTGAATACAGACCGGTGGTAAAGAGAATGTGGCCAAATGCATTTATGCATTTTAGGGCATTAAATACCCTATTAACTGATGTTTATGCAAATAATGGTTATCTTGGTAAAAAGGGAGCAATTTCTACCTTTTCTGTCAGTTTTAATGCACGATATAGAAGGTGGCCTAACTTTTGCGTAACTTACATATAAGATGTTGCTAACCAATTGGAAAATATCGATATATCTACCCGTGTTCCTCGCTCTAAAGCAAGAGGAAGCCATCACAGCCCTGCTGTGCTGAAGTGAGAAGACCAAGACTGATGAACTCCACTCAATTCCACAATTAGGTGGCTAGTGAACTGCCAGGCTGGGTTTTTTTTTTTTTATGTTTTCAGAAAAAAAAAACCCCAGAAAAATAAACATCCTTTAGCTACTTTCAACTTATTTGTAGAGTCATGGTTGAAGTGCTTTTAAGTTTGCCCAAGCACCCGATGCCATGGCATTCCTCATTAATTTCTGCAAACCACATATTAATAAGTGGATGCATGTAGCAGCATGAACTTTAATTTCCCAGTTCATTAGCTCTAACATTATTAATCTTGGATGCACACACTATGGCTCAAACATGTTTTCAAAGCAAACAAGTCGGCCTTGACGAAGAGCAAATACGAGCGCACTTAGCGGCCTCGGGAAGTCGTTAATTTGCTGAATGACGCTGTCCTGCTGAGGATTCGAAACTGTAGGCTGAGCCCCCGTTCTCTGTCTGTTATCGTGTTCGGAGTGGCTTTTGAACATGCTCTGTTTGTCAAAACAATGTCTGGCTCTGCCGGTGTGGGAAGCCCAAGCCCAGCGCCTCTTTATGAAATCTTAATGCCTTTGCCCTGTAAGAGCCATCGTTTTCCTAACTACTGCAGGACTGCATGAATTTTTAACTGGCTACAATATTCATAGGAAATCAGGGGAACTTTGACGTCGGCATGTAAGCGCGTGCGCTTTCGGAGGACCCGGCCATCGCTCATCCAGGGTCCATTATAATAGCGTGCCAGACATAAGTGGCTTGTGTTCAACCCTGACCCTCGGAACGGGGTCCGTAAAAGGAGGGAGGGGCTTGTGAATATTAAAATCCACAACGTTCTACTCAGATGAAATGTAAAAGAGGGGGAGTGAATAATACATCGGGTCGAACGGTAGGCACATGTTTATGTTAAGGTTGGTTGGTGGCGACACGCGATCGATTTAAACCTTTCCCTGGCTTTTCCATCCGCCCGACTGTGCCAAACCTTTTCCGAAAGTCAGAGTCAGGAAGAGTCCCGGGAGACACTTGACTTCCCTCAATCATTAATGTCAGATAAATAAACCAATACATAAAGCCACACATGCACATTCATGCTGCATGCCCGCATGCATAATGTGTTCGTTCTGAACGCATCCATCCGTCCATTAATTGACCCATCCGCGAATCAAGCCATCCACACACAGATACATAATTCATACAAAGCCAGCCATGTTGGAGAACAGCAGCATGATGGCGGGTTAAAAGTGAATGGGGGGTAGCTATTTTTTTTTTGTTTGTTTTTTTCCGGGAGCCAGAGAAAAGATTAGCCAACAGGTGAGGCGGCTGTGCGGCATCATAAAAGGAGGGAGGCGGCTCTCACCTTGAAGTCCATTGCCATTTGCACTGGTGCAAGAAGGAGGTGGAGATGCTTGGGGCCTGACAACGGGGGCAAAGGCGCTCTTTTGTTTCACTGCAGAGATGACATTGGCAGGTGAGAATGAGAAAATGCCGTGTGTACTGCTACAGTTTGAAGAGAGGCTGACCGAAGAGGCTGCCATGGTAGGGCTCGACGGAACTACTGCAATAAAGCAAACATAGTCACCACTCAGAGAGAGTTTCACTTTTTTGTTGTTGTTGTTGTTGTTACTTTTTTATTTAATTATTTAAGTATTTATTTACTATTTGTGTTTTTTTTTTTTTTGCTCATAGACGAGAGTCAGGGAGAGCCAGGCCTCGCCTCTTTTTCAAATCATAATCACGGGATGAAAACAAATGAGGGAGGAAATGATAATGAGGGTATGGTCAGAATTTAGTGAGAGGGTTCTTTTTTTCCTGGTAAAAAAAAAAGGAAACAAGGTTGAAAAATGAGGGGGGGGGGAATCATCTGAGGAACTGAAAGTAAAATGGGGCTGGGATGGAAGGTGAGATGTCCTGCCTCGGCCACTTTCTGGATAATAGGTGTTTGAATCGACTCTGACTTGACTCCAAAAGGGGAGAATTTTGAGGGACTTTTTTGGATTTTTCTTTTTCCTTTTTTTTGGGAGCTGCAATTTTTTGGTTGCGTCAGTGGCCTGCTCGCTTGAGTGTAAATTGTTGCCTTTTCTTTTTTTTTTTCTTTTTGATTGGTAGGATTGCTATGTGGCTTGTTTCGGGTGTTCAGCCTCCAGAGTCACCCCTCCTTTTATCCAGTAGCACACATTCCCAAAGGAATAAACCAAAAAACAAACAAACAAACACAAACAAACAAACAAACAAACAACAACAGAGGAGTGTCAAAAAGGAAGGAGAGCACAGGTGGGGAGACAGAGAGAGCGGAGGGGAGGGGTAATTACCTTGATACTTACTGCCGTAGGGGGAGTTGGCGGAGGAGCCGTTGAGGAATCCCGGTGAGCTGGGGACGCCCAGATTGGGCATGCCTGCGTTTCCGTAGCCGTTCATGCTGTTGCTGACTGTGTTGTAGTTGGACTGCTGTGGGGTGCTGCTGGGGACATAGCCGCGAGGGGACACGCTGCTCGTGTTGCGGCTGTAGCCCACTGCAGGTGAGAGACATGGTGTGGTAATGTTGGCATTTCCTTTCTGCTAAAGTAGCTCAAAAGATTCAGAACAAAAGGCCTAGAGAATACATCTAGGTGCCATCCCCTGTCCTCAGGGCCCCCCCACACATAAATCTCTCACACACTATAGGCCAAAAGTAAATAAAAACACTAACTTCGGAAAAATTTGCACAGATAACTCACAATATTCAGTATGTTCATTAAAACAGCATTGGCTAAACGCCTGTTTTCCACTGGAGACTACTCCATTGCATTAAACCTCATGTCCATTTCCATAAAATATCATATTTGTTTGATTGCCGCATTCTTTCCTTCATACTGAAGATTTGAATCAGGTGTTAAAATGTGGTTTAAGCAAAGATTGCGGCCTTTCACATAAAATATAGAGCTCATAGTCAAACCGCTAGAATATTTATCTAAGAACATTTCATGTTTTGCTGATTGGCAAACTGACGCATTGTCATTAACTTGTTGTTAAATATGCAAGAACAACCACCTGCTTTCATACTTTTGGCCTCTAGTATGTAAATATATATGCATGTTCTGTGTTCTGTGTTCGAAATGCATCAAAAGGCTTCATGATATCTGCCTTAACCTGCATTTGCTGCCAGCTTGCATTTTCACGACTAGAACATTCTACATCTTTTGTCACTATGCTTAGCCTGTGCCCTAACCTGCACATTAGCAACAGCAGAACAGGTGTAAAGCCATTATCAGCTGCGTGAGTAAGTGCAGGATGCACCAGCAGGCTGGCAAAGGGGGGTAGGGGACAGGGTCAGGCACCTCCAGGGACCCACACTACACCCAGCCAGGGAAGATAAAGCTGCAGCAGTACTGTGCCACCTTCAACAATGCTAGGTTAGTAGCTGGCCTTCATGAACACGGCACTTGGGCGCTCTAGAAACCAAATGCTCGCAGTCAAGTGTAGCACATAGATCCTATGGTTCATGAATGAGCCGTAAGATCTTTCTGCTACACTTGTACTACATCTATCTTGCAGAGCTAGCTAGAACGTCAGTAAACGTTTGGCTTCTCTCATAGCTACCTAT
>JBBPDE010000107.1:37483839-37492417 GCA_037974605.1 Nannopetersius ansorgii
GCACACACATGCTCAAAAACACAAACTCACCACACATCCTCACACACACACACACACTCTCCCTGCGTCCATGGATGACCGGTATTAAATGACACTCTGTTTTAGACAAGGGACTCGCAGCTCATAAAGCAGTTACACACTCTCCGAGTGTTTGTGTAACCTTACGGTCCACTCCGACACCGCATCTTATCCCACTTTTATTGCAGTCTGTCTTGCCTGCAATGACCAGGCATGCGGAGTGTATAATTTCACTGTTGACCCCGCTGCCCCTGTTAGAAGTGGCAGGGAGAGATGGAGGAGACTGGCCGTCTATTCTAGAGTCATTTGTTTAAGGAAGGTTGACCTCTGAGACAGCCGGCTTGTGCTGGCCTTGATGGAAAAGAATTATCGACTCTTAGAGTAGCATGTCGTACCCAGTCACCTAAGTGGCGCATGAATGAGTGCCGAGGACCTTTCTGCCACCTCTGGCATCGACACAAGCTCGGCAGAGTCTCCATACTGCCACTTATGCTATGGAGAATCTGCTGCCACTCGTACTATGGAGACTCATTAGCCACTGACTCTACACAATACAATAAAATAACGGGTTTTTTTTTACTAACGCCACTACTTTGGAGGCTCTGATGCCACTAAGACTATGGGTAATATGCTGCCATTAAAGCTCAAACAACTTTACTGCCATTAATACTAGAGAGATTATGTGGCCACTACCATTAAACTGTCACCAAGACTGTATAGATACTAACAGTATCAGGCCTTTATTGACATTACTATTAAGAGACTCTGCTGCCACTAACACTATGGACAATATGCTGCCATTAACGCATCATAAAACTTTACTGCCACTAATACTATGGAGATTTTGATCATAAAAGAAGCTGCCACTAACATCAGGGAGACTGTACAGATACAAAGCCTTTACTAAGCCTCTACTATCATTAGTATTGAGGGACACTACTGCCACCAACTATATGGAGATCCCACTGCCACTACCTGCTGCCACACTAACACTACGGAGACTCTGCTGCCATTCACTCCTTGAAGAAACTACTGTCACTAATACTACTGTTAGGATACATCCTCGGACCACCATGCTAAGTGCCGACGTTGTTAGTAAACTGATTCACGGGATGCAGCATAGTTAAGCACCAAAGGATCGCTAGCTGTGTTTGTGTGTGTATGTAATGAGCAAGCTATATTTGGCTCCATAACACCCCCCATCGAAGAGACCTCTGCTTTGCCTGTAATTGGTGATAATGCATCAGCTTGAGAGAGAGGGTGTGACTCCTCAGATAGGGGAGGGCGGTCAACATGAAAAAGATCCATTGCATATGGCAGTAAAGCATCTCTGCTGTGCTGTTTACATTCATTTTCTCTAATTCCTTTTGTTACACAGCCATTACTCCTTTTAGCCCAGCAGAGCTGTACACATGCATACCCACCACATCACACACACACACACACACACACACACACACACACACACACACACACACACACACACACACACACACAGAATATTGCCAAGACCTCCTAGCATTCTCAGTTCAAAGCGGCTGTTTATGAACTAATTACAAGCACAGGCAATTTGTTCCGATCGATAGCACTTACATGAGTTTAAGAACTGGAAAAAAAATATATACAGGGGGTGGGAGAGAGAGAGAGAGAGAGAGAGAGAGAGAGAGAGAGAGAGAGAGAGAGATGAAGGCTGAGGAATAAAACAAACAAATGAAAACAAACTGCACCTCTGAGCTTTGGTCAAAGAAAACAACCGTAATTACAGTAATTATGAATGCTATTGTTGATAATGCCTTGTGTTTAAACACATTCATTAATAAATACTGCTTTGATGGTGGAACTCAATTGGCTCTTTACTGGCGACTAACTTGCTAAAGCCTTGCTTAACCACAAAGCCATTCATAAGTGGCGCTCCCACTGTACTGTGCCCAGTTCTGTGCATGCCTTTGTCAGCAATATCTGTCTAATCTGTCTCTTATGACCCCGCAGAGCGAGCTAAAGCACTCTGGGAAATGGAGTTCAATGAGAAAGAGAGGGCTGAGGCATGTAGGATGTGACTCCTCTCTTTAATTTCAGGGGATAATTAACTAAGTCCTCAAAACCTCTAATAATTAAACACTCCTGCTGACGACAGGGAGCATGGGGGATGAGACGGCATAGACAAATAATAAGCAACAAATAAAAACATCGTCATAAGGGGAAATGGGGGTCTATTCATTATGCAGAAAACATGGAAGGAGATCAAATACATGTGATCGTCCTATGCATCCTTGTTGTCTCCGTTTCTTTTTACCATTGTTGTCAAAAGAAAACGTACTGAAAGTATTTTAGCTTGTCTTTCTCTCTATATATATAATATTCTATCAATTATTCTATGCGTTCAATGCATGTTTATTTGTTGAGCAAACAGGCGAAAGCTTTTAAAGCGTTACAATGTTTCATGACAGTTTTCTTATGAAAGCAACGGTGTTGACGTAAGTACGGCAATTAGAGTTTAAAGCAGAAATGAGGCTTGACGTGGCTTGAAATTCAGCTTGATGAAAACGGGTGTCAAGATTTTTTCAGGACATCTCAAGGCCTAAGTATTAACACATGAGGCTGAGAGTGTATGTGTGAATATTTGGGAAAGTTTGCAGGGCTGTGGCGCAGACATTAGTGTCAGGGCTCATATAACAGGGCTAGTTTTACTCACCCACAACCACCCCCACCCCCCACCCCACCCCGCTCGGGTTTCATTATCTCAGGGGCTCGTTGGCCTGTGGCCTGGCCTTGCTGAGGGGGGTTAAACGGGCCAGACTGCAGCCACACTGGAGCTGAAACAGGGAACAGCTGCCCCGGGGGGACCGGGGGGCCCCGAAGAACCCCTGTTCAACCCCCTACCCACCTCTCTCTCTCTCTCTCTCTCTCTCTCTCTTTCTCTCTCTCTCTCTCTCTCTCTCTCTCTCTCTTTCTCTCACTCTCTCTCTCTCTCTAATTCCTGATGATTATCTCATTGTCCTCCCTGGTTTGGGATCAGATACTGAGCTTCCAGGTCAGACATGGAGTGACTGCATCACCTCTGCTATCAGTCAGCCACACTAAGGAAGAGATTAGGTTCAACTTGCACACACACACACATACACATATACACACACAGGCTCACTGATCCAGAGGAGTACAAACACAATCACCTAAAAATCCTCCCTACACACAGAATATGACCTTGCTTGCTGTACACACACACACACACACACACACACACACACACACAGGCCACAGTGATGGTAACCTGTGCATTAGAGGCGAGTGAATGTACGCATGGAGGAAAAGAGAGGGAGGAAAGGAGAGGAAGGGTTGGGGACATGTTGTAATGGTTTGAGATTAACAGGAGCTGGCAGCTGCCCCCTTCGCCCCTCTGATGGAGAAAGGATAAGGTTACACAGAGAGAGAGAGAGAGAGAGAGAGAGAGAGAGAGAGAGAGAGAGAGAGAGAGAGAGAGCCAGGTCATTCTCACAGGATTTTCCTGCACCGAGTCCAGCTCTTGCTGTTACAGCTGGGTGGGCTACAGCCAGCAAAGCATGGAGTAATGGTCAAGATGGGAAAGAGCAGGAAAGACAATAAAAGGACAATAGGAGTGTAGTGGAAGTTAGAAAAGAGGGTGAGAGAGTGATAGACAGAGAGAACAAACAAGGAAAAGTAAAAAAAGGCTACCAGAGGGACGAGAAAGACTGAGACGGGGATGGAGGACGGATTCCTTTAGATCCAGGCAATGATCACGTTCTTTACGGAGTGAAACAACTGTGAAAGTTCTGTCATTATAGCAGAGTTCGTTCAGCCTCGTTGAGTGACCGACTGAGTCTGTGTGTGTGGTATAGGCAGTGAGGGTGGGGGGGGGGGGGTCTGGGGGATGGGGGAGCAGCTCCTTTCCCTCACAATTAGTTGCTTGTATATTTTCGTTTTTAATGCAAATTAATGTTAATTTCAATATTGATCCAAATATTGATACCTCAGTAGTAGGAAAGGTAATATTTTAGATTCTGAAATCCTTCAGAAATAAAACTTTTTCATTTGAAATAGCATTATAACTTAAGCATTAGAAATAATTAGATAATTACTGGTGCTGATAGTAATTATGAGCCCCCCCCCCCCAAGACCTAGTGAGGGAGAAGAAAAGATGTAAGAAGCTTTGAAAGAGCTGGAAGTCCGTTTTTTGTTTTTGGCACTCACCAGTGTAGACGAATCGTCCTGGCGCTCCTTTGCAGAACTGCTTGGACTTATAGGACAGGGTGACCTCCACCACACCCGGGATGTGTCTGGGTGGAGTCTGCACGCGGATGGCGTGGGGCGTTATCAGCTGCCAAGGACCAGCAGGGCACAAAACAGTTAGCGCATAGTCTGCCATCACACATGCTCAGCTAACACATGCTAACCATGTTAGCTACTAAACGCAATTACTGCACTGAAGCTAAATTAGCCTGTCAGCTAGCCACTTCTCTGCAACCCAGCAATATATACCCCCCCCCCCCCTTCAATACACACACACACACACACACACACACACACACATAAACACATACACATTTTCTTTGCCAGCTAATGGAGCTTGGCTTAAACTGACTTCAGGAAAAGCCAGGGGGCGTGAGGCCGGTTAAAATCGCCTCCACATGGCTCTCTTTCCCTGCTCGCCATCTTTCTTTTTTTTGTTTTCTCTCTCTCTCTCTCTCTCTCTCTCTCTCTCTTTTTTTTTTCCCAGACATTTCATTCCTAATTGCTTGATTGTTTTGCAAGAGCGTGCAGTTCGGTGCAGAATGCAGCCAATGCCCCAGTGGATACTGGCCTGCTTTGCATGCTTGGTTTATCTGATTCCTTATCTGCTCCTGTGATTAAGTTGGAAAATAATAATAAAATAAACAAACACATGCTGATTGGCTTTCAGGACTCCTTACTAAGAAATATGTGTGGGGAGACGACTTCATCAAAACTCATTAAAAAAAAAAAAAAAGCACACTTAAAAGTCTGTGTGTACTGACAGAGAGAAGTAGGAGCAGCAGCACAACTTCAAATCTATACCACAGGATTACAGATGCTCGCTTTGCTTTGAATGATCACAGTTTTGATTGATGTTTAAAACAGTTTTGGCCTTTTTTTGCCCCTTCTTTTACACTTAAGCACTCAAATGGCACACTTGCATGCATCAGACACTAATGCTGCCTTCAAGTAATGTTGTGAATATTGTATTTGCAAGATAAGTGGACATGCATGGTACCACAAAGCCATCATTTTTAGAGGGAAACTTTCCATTAAGCCATTAAACTTCGGAGCCTGTCAAAAGCGGCACTAGCAACTGATGAATATAATGCAAACTAGGTGTATTTTAGTAATTCAGCAGGCACCTATGAGCGCTGCAGGCAAATTTATATAAATATAGTGCTGTGCAAAGGTATTTTTAACTCAGTCTTGAGGAACAGTTCTCTCGGCTTCCTAAACGACTTTCAAAGCCTTTCGTTTTCAGTCCATCGCCTGAACCTGAGCAGTTTCGGAGGAATAATTTTTGCTGGTTTAGCCACGCAGTGACCTACGGATAAACGATTCAAGCAGAACAAAGCGCATCTAACTTAAGGCCTTATGCTGTAAGTCATAAATATGATTTTCTGTCAAGGCGGCATTTCACAAGGGATTGTCTAGTCTTGTCTAATCCACAAAGGGCTGCAGGTTTTCATACCAAACAAGCAGGGGCACACCTGAATCCCCTCATTTAATCAGTTGGTCTTCAAATAATTGATCTCCTGCTTTGCTTGAATAGAAACCTACAGCCAAACAAGTCCTTTGTGGATAAAACTGGACACTATACACGAGAATATAGGACACATACATGTTCCTTCTTTCGAGCAGCTTCAATATAAACCTACAAAACTATTACAGAACTGTAACAGAAGCTCTCACCTCGCTCCATACTAGCATGGTGCCGAACACGACCTGGAGGCCATCGAAGAAGTTGTCCCCGATGAGGATGACCGTGGCTCCGCCTGTAGTCCAGCCTTCGCTGGGGCTGATGGCCTTTATGCACGGGGTAGCTGCTTATGACAGAAGAGAAAACACTCCGCTCAGGACCGTGCTTTATTACTCACACACACACGCACACACTCACTCATCACATAGAGAGAACACACACCGACTCCCTCACAGGGGACAATTAAACTCAAACGCAGACAAAACATGAATGATTTGGGCCACGCAGCAACAAAAGGCCAGTGCCATACATCAGGCCGCCCTGCTTTTTAAAAGCACCCATTAAAAGCATGAACGGAGGGAAGGAGAAACACGAGCCCCGCTGCACCACGGACTCCTCGGGGCCACTGTTGCCATCGGTGATGATTAAAGGCCAGCACATGTGTGGAGAAAACACACTCCACCTTGCTCTCACACTTCTGACAGCAGCCAATCAAAAGGTCGCCATGCGACGACCGCTTCGATTTCTCCCTCACACACACAGCCATCCCTGCAAACACACACGGGCGTGTGCACTAATTGGGTCAAGCCTTCGCAGCTACGAAGTCCCAAACCTTTCAGTCTTTACACAAGAGCTTCTGAGGGTCCAGAACATAAGGGTTCCTGAATGGTTCTTGACTAAGACTAAGTTTTAAACCAATTCTGGCTCATATTGATTCACAATTTTTATTACTTAATGTTAAAAAAATGGATGTTAAAATAGCATAATATCTTTTTTCTGAGACTACAGAATGTCCCAGCTGCAAGGGGGGTAAAATGTTAATTGAGAGATAAAATAAATTCTCTATTTAATGCATTGTCCCGGGCATACCTTTCACTTTCTGTGCATTATTATACTTATGGTGCAATTATGGTCGCTCTGAAAGGTTTACATCCCATTCGCTCTGCACTGTCTGTTGGTTGTATTGTTTCTGTTGTGACTTGCACTCTGTTGAATGTTGCTATATGTTCTCTGTGGAGAAATCTAAGGATGTGTTCACAGCCGCTAATGACAATAACGTAACCTTGAACGTTAAGATATTAATCTCTAGATGCCTGACGGTTCAGCTCAAACAGGTCCTGGCAGAAAGTGCCTGGATATTTGGGTTTCTTATTTGTTCTAATTCAGAACCTACTTTTGTTCCCCAAATGTTTACAGTGTGATGGTTCTATAATGTTCTTCCAACATGTACGGCCTTAACGCCGTGGTTTCTGTAAAGGATCCGCCACGAAAAGGTTCTTTAGGGAACCGAAACAGGTCATTTTATGACACCGCTCTCGAACTTTTCTGATGTTTAATGAACAGATGAGATGCATTTGAGCAGGAAAAGCATCAAACAGTACTAAGCGGTGGCTCCTCTAGAAGTCTGGATGACCCGGGTTACTGAGGTTGGGCCTCCAGGCGGTTTCTCGGTGACACGAATTAGCCGAGTTACTCCTCGGCTTTGTTGTCAGGTGCGACAGATCATTTGCAGGAGTAATTAGCATGTAGGCCAGTCAGTTCCCTCCTGACTTCCAGATTAACCAATCAGGCCAAGCACTGACAAACTATCATAGTTGCCTGATCTCTGCTTCCAGCGATCAAAAATGTTTCCTTTTTGTGGTTGATGGAGGGAAGAGCCACTGCTACGGCCATCCAGTCTTTCATCATCCCCCCGTTCCCCACTGTGTGACAGACAGACCCCCTCCGGCCCCCGCACAGCAAGTCTCAAACACGCGCCGCTGTAAAGATGTACGCTTTAGCCACGACATCCAGCGCTTGTCCTCTTATCTCTCTATCTGAACCACTTCATCACTTTTTATTCCTCTTTCCTTCATCGCTTTCACTCATTTCTCTCCCTCCCTCCGTGGCTGTGTTATCATCGGGGTGGATGAAAAAGACAATCACCCCTCACTCTCCTCCTGCTCTCAGCTCTCAGGGGGTGGTTAATAACGCACAGGAGACTCTAGACCTTCCTGTATAAACCCTTCAGCTGCAAATCACCATGGAGATGACATCATCAGCCCTACCCCAGCCTCTCCTCACACGGATCTCGTCTTGATAGGCCGGCAAAAAAGTTAATAATAGGAAAACTTATTCATTTTGACTGATTATGTTTTAATGTATATTTTGATTTTTTTTTTTAAAATATTGTTTTAAAAATTATTATTATTGTATTATTATTATTGTTTTTATTATTACTATAAATATAATTATTATTCATTGTTGTTGCTTTAACTATTATTATTATTATTATTATTATTATTATTATTATTATTATTATTATTATTATTATTATTATCTGATGTTTCCATCTAACAATTAAATTAAAACATTTGTTACAAATTAATTTAATTAAAAGTGGAAGTCTGTTCTACATTTTCCATAATTAAAATAATTAAAAACTCTAATTTGTGTGATTTTCTTGAATTGCTGTGTGATAAGGTGGAGTGTGATAAGATCTGTGGCTAAGTGGTTTGTGTGGGTAGGTTCAAGTCTCTCTCTCTCTCTCTGTCTCTGTCTCTCTCTCTCTCTCTCTCTCTCTGTCTGTCTGTCTGTTTGTCTCTCTCTCTCTCTCTCTCTCTCTGTCTGTCTGTCTCTCTCTCTCTCTCT
>JBBPDE010000107.1:37568615-37582255 GCA_037974605.1 Nannopetersius ansorgii
AGACACTGAACCGCTTGAGTTTCAATACAAACAAACAGAAAACATGGGGGGTTCTAAAACTTTTGACCGGTAGTGTAAGATACTAACATTCATGGAATCATGGAATGACCAAAAATGACCCGATATAGTGTTAAACAAATCAAAATAATCTATTTCACCTTCTTCAGAGTACGGCCCCTGTGCCTTGATGTGGCTTTGCACAATCTGCGTTTTCTCACGCGGCTTCAAGAAGAACCACTTAGGATTGTTTTCCAACAGGACTACAGAAGGTCATGAGCAGATGATGCTGTAAAACTACATTTATAGCTCAAAACGTACGTATTTAAATAAAACCTTTCGGTTTTCCACAGAGGCATCAATGTCACTTTTCACATTTTTTTCATAGACGTACATTTAAAGCATTTAAGTATAAGATTCCAGATCAAAATGTTTTTAAATGATACACACAGGTGCATCCAAACCTTCAACTGTCACTGTATATTCCAAAATATATCATTGCACAAACCTTGTATCTCCAGAAAGGGTAAATTTAAAAGATAAACATAGGATTAATTGTTAATTAATATCAATGAAGTTGGCACTTTCAGTAATAAAAAAAAAAATCTCACAAAAATGGAGATGAGGTTCCGTTCCAACAGCAATAATGTATTGTTTGTTTATTTTATTGCTGTGAAACACAAATTCACTCTAAAAAAAAGATCAATAAATCAATCAACCTATCACATCTCAACACTTTTCTAGCAGCACTATATATTGCAGGACTTTATTCAGTGGTCTTAACATTTCTTTAAGTTACATATTTTCCAAAATTGTATAATTCTTTTTTAGAGAAAATGCTTTTTGCACGTTGAAGGAACTCATTTGAGTAAGTCCTGGAGGAAATCTCCAATGAGACTGCATTGGGACTGAAGGCACTATAATGAACAGAGGCAGAGACGTCAAAGTCTGGAGCAGTTTTCTGCTGTTACTGAGCTTGTGTTCACCTGATGGGATAGTAAAAGTTGCAAAAACACCACTCAAACAATAATGATCCGTAACACACACGTGTCAACTCTTAGAATCCTGTTTGAAACACTTTTTTCCTTACAAAATGCATTTAAGTGCATCACAAATGTCCACATGGCATTATATATATATATATATGTGTATATATAATATATATATATATATATATATAATGCTGTTATATAAGTATTATATAACTGCATAAAGAGACTCTTCTGAATACTTCAGGATTGAATTTTCATCGTCTTGTTTGTGACTGGAAAAATACAAGAGCGGAAATGCTCCCTTTGTGTGTGCAGCGTGCTCCGTGACCTGCTGATCTCCACAATAAAGCCATAATAGCCCCCTCACCTCCCCAAGGAGCACCCCTGCAACCTGGCCCTCTTAGGGAAGCAGAGGGTCACCGTGCACACACTCGCCGAGAGCAGCGAGGAAGAAACCGCTGATGCGTCTTTATGAGGCCAAAGGACCCGCATCAAAATAAACAGATGTGCACCCGTCATAAGGGGATCGATGTACAGCCCTCATTCATATCCAACATGTCCAATGGCAATTGTCAAGCTTGACCAGCACGAAAAGCTCCGGCTCTGCCTCTAGGCCCCACTCAGCATCTCATCACTGTCCTTATGAAGTGTTCTTATGGGCCGCACAGCCAGGCTTGATCTCCAAATATGAGTTTTGAAGATGAGAGGGTTTTTTTCCCCCTTCTTTTTTTCTTCTTCTCATGCTCGCTGGCTCCTTTATTAGTAGCTAAGCTCTTTACACTTGTAGCATATTGCAGCAGGTTAGGGGCCTAAGCCTTATTGTCCCACATTATTGAAAATCTAGGCTGTGAGAGCCGGCCCCTGGAGGTCAAGCTTTGTCTGAGCGCACGCTCGCTCTCATTTCTCAGGCGACAAGAGGCGACACTGGGGGAGGACAGACAAGATTGAGCCGGTAATACACTTAAATCCATCTTGGTTGACTTACCACAAACTTCCACCTGTCCCCACGGCTTCCCGAGAGCTGAAATAATTCCTTTATAACTTACAAGAGCAGAAACTATGACTTATGAATTCATGGCAACACGGGCGGTATTACGAGTCTGCCTGTTTTATGAGGTGGTCTGAATAGGATGGTACTTGTCACCGTAAATTGGCTCGCGTCAAATCGAGTGCCTCCTCCGAGGATACAGGTGCCTTTCATCAACGCCATAATAAAGGCAAAAGTGTATTTTTCACGTGTGTGTATTCTATTCAAAGACCAAAGTACAGTTGATGCTATGTATTCGATCAATACACGTTATAAAAGAAACAAAACCAAGGCAGCTTATTTCAGAAAGACTACTATTGCTCTCCTCAGGAAAGGAAAAAAAATCCGTCTGTTGTGTTTTAATATATGCACTTTCGCAGTCATACATTAAAGCTGGCAATAAGGTCCTGAGAGCAACGTGTCAATGAAATATGCAACATCCCGGAGTGCAGGTGCAGTTCAGAGTGGCACAGCACCACCTGCTGTTCACTAAAGCAACTACTACTGATTCAAATGTCCCCAAACAACAAAACACCAACGTGGTCTTACTTAAAGTAGTCTTTATGTAAAATGTTACATAATTGTTAGGTAGAAAAATAGAGGGTCATTACATCAAGAAGGCTACCGACCCACAGGTACAAGCAATGTCTTCACAAGTAATTCTTCACATGAGAGAATTTAGGGACATACATATGAATGGTGATCCGCTACAGTATCCACTGGAGATTAAAACGAGATTCTGGAACAAACTGCTTTGCTTACTTTCAGTGTAGTTTCAGTGCCAACCACCAGGGTGGTCAAACGGGGGCAAAATCTCTGAAAACACAAGACAATCTGATAAAAAAAATAATGATCTAAAGATATTAGATAAAAAAATACAAGACAATCTACAACTGAAATGGCTATTAAACATTTTAAGTCACAAATATTCCCTTTCTTCAGGTTTCACAAAGAGTAATCAATAAAATTACCTACAAAAAGGATCGACAAAAGGATCGAGTCCCTTATGGCAAATTATTTTACATGGCTTTTTTTTTTTTGTTAATCACAATGGTCTTTCAAACTACACTGTAGTATTATCCCAATTACCATTCATAGTGAATGTTAGAATATAAAATTAATTCCAATGTCCAGTGGTCAGCCCTTCTTTTAACTGAGCAGTCCTAAGGGTGTTAATGCAAACTACAGGTCAGATTACCTTAGAGAAATACAGTACTTTAGAGCAATAAACAAGGATAAACAAGGCACGACGTGTGCTGCGATATGAGCTGGACAAAGTGCAGGCTGCGACTCCTCTTGCTGCGTGGCCCATTCCCTTCCGTCTCCTTCCTTATTCATCGTTCGAGGGACCCGCCTGACCCCGTGATCAATACCTCTGCATGATATGATTTATATGGCCCTGAGAGACACACATGGAAAAAACATTGATGTGACACGGGTCACCTTTCCGCAGCGCCGGTGTCATTTCGCACATAATGTTCATTAACCCTTCGCAAATTGATATTCATATATGCTGACATCTGTTCAGGTGCATCTAAAGAGCCTGGTGGTGAGATCAGCAGTTAGTTGCCCCCGCCTGCAGGTAAACCGTTCAAAAAGTGTATTTTTTTTTTCATTGGGAACACGTATCGATCTGCTAAAAGTGAGACATTTCCAAAGGCAATCTCAATGCAGTCAATAACGCTGTGGGCTTATGGATGCGCATGCTGACAGTATACAGTTCACAAAAACAACTACCAAGTTTGCAGTGTGTGTGTGTGTGTATAGTGATAAGTGCTAGTTTTTATTGGACTGTACCATCATAACACTGCAATGGCATGCAAGCGGTACAGCCTCTGGCCTTAGAAATGAGGTAAATAAGAGATAAGGAAACCAAGAAGGGCCGTGCTGTATATCTCACCGGTTCTCCTGCCATGCATCTGGGGCAACACAATTGAGCGCCATTCTGAGCTGCCAGTACCTGTATAAAAAAAAATTTAAAAAAAGTCACATGATCATTCACTGCGCTTTTCTACATTTGCATGCTACTAATTTAATATTCAATAAAAATACACTCAATATTCTCAGCTAACAAATTATAGTATGTTCACCATGTGAGTACCTTCATTAACCCAGAATTGTAATGTAATTTTTGTTCATCACTACTGACCTACAAAAAAGCCCCCTAACACAGTAATAATGATCATAATGTGGATCACCAGACATCTGTTCGAAATGTAATCAGGTACTAAGTGGCAGCCAATGGGATGAAACGGTTTACGATTAAAGTTAAAGGACAGTCGAGAGTTTGACTCGGCATCACCACACAACCAGTTAATAGGAGTCAGACCTGCACTGTTACAGATTCTTTCCATGTTATCAAGGAAACGTTTGACATTTTTACTTCTAGTGATTCACTCCGCTACATTCCAATTCCAACAAGAATAAAAATCTACAGTTTATGAAAAAATGGATAAGAGCAAAACCATACCTATGTGTTTATTTAATGTCCCTTTTATATTCATCTGTTATTTTTTTATATGATATTATATTTCTGTTAATAATGTGATTTCTCAAAGCTGCACCTTCATATGAAGGAAAGTGACCTAATCGAGCTGAAAATACAATCAATAATCAATCAATTCATTTCTAAAGGTGGAACGATACACTCAGCTTCTACTGATCCGCAATACAGGGAAAGAAACATGATGACTTTATGCTAAAGCAAGGAGGTGGAAGGCAAGAGTATAAAAATGCTGACTGGTTCTTAACATTGGTGTTTAAACAGTGTAAATACATTAGACTGTGTAATTAATAAAAGTATTCTTCTGTACAATGCATTGTTGCATTTCATACATTGTTACATTTTTTGCTGTCTTCTCTTCAAGGAGAACTAGGCGACTAGTCCTCATGATTATTGCTTGCATATTTTCTATATATGCTGGGAAAAAACCCTGGCCTCATAACTCTTGTTCGTGTTTCTTGCTAACTGTGTACCAACCTCTGTTTCCTTTTTGATCGGGTTTGTTAACATACGCAACTTAGTTAACTCTATTATTAAGCTGATGTTCATTTGAGTCTAGCGTCACCAATACAGTCTCTTCATGCACTGTAACGTTTCTCATCATTTTCTTAATATTCATGCTTCAAAGAATAAATCTGTTACAAAACTATGAAAATATTAATTTAGCATTCAAACAATACACAATATCAAATAAATTTGAGATCAAATATTTTACTTGGCCCCATTCATGAATAGCCTAATTGCAAGATAGCTAGTATTTTATACAATTAAATATCTTCTCTCATAAAACAAGTCAATTCAAGTTCAATTTAATATTGTGAACAAAGTGCATGAACGAAGTTTGCCTATGACAAAATTGTGAATTAAAACAAACACAGCCCATATATTAACTGTAATCACTTGAAAACTTTCTTGCCTTTTCAAAAACGTCCACAACAGACGGAGTGGGTGTGCTGGAAGGGTCTCGCCTCTTCCAGCACAGATTTTACATGATAAATTAATCCTGACGTTGAGAAAATCTTTGTGGACGCACCCCCACTACAAATTTCGGCATTCCATGGTTTAAAAACAGCTTTCCGTGTGTCTTTCTTATGTATAGCCTATCGAAATGCACCCACAAGGCAGACATGTTGGCTCAAATCCGATCTGGCGTGTGCAGATTGCGCTTGTTGATTGTGTCTTCACTGTTTCGGTCGCATTTAAAAAAAAATTCGCCTGAATATTTTCGGTGGCTGAATATCCGGTTCATGCTTATAGAAAATGTGACAAATTGCAGCTATTTTGATACATTGGCGGTATTCTTGTATTTTGGTGATTTCTTTTTTCAACCTGGCAACCCCCGTTAGAGCATCGATGTGCACGTAATCTCTCAATTTACTCTGACAGGTTGCAGGAAGACAGCTGGTTTGGATCACTGAGTTTGCAAGGTTGAAAGGTTGTAAATGAGAGGCCCTCAGTAGGGAATGGGTGGGGGTCGGATGTACAAACATTCCATTTACTGCATTAAAATTGTTACACCCTCAATATCCACGCTCCTTACACAGTTGGAAGTTCCACTGAAAAGCAGCATTTTCACTCCCTGAGGTCTGGGATCTCTCCAAATCCCTAATGTAGGGAAGATAGGGAAAATAGAATGACCCTCTTTGCCTCGTGCACTCTGAGTGCACTTTGTGCCAGTGACTCATCATCACTTGAGTGCACTCTGACTTTTGGCAGGGCAGCAAGCCAAAGCCAGGAACCCTACCTTAGTGGAGATATTGTGATTGTTGATGGGGTCCCTAAGGGGGGTGACCTGCTGGGCCTCCCAGGTGTCCATTGGGCTCTCAGTCAAGGCGCCATATTCAACCTGGACACAGCTTTCCAGTCCGATGCACAATCTTTTCTAATAAAATCAGAGGGAAAAAGCAGTTCTGTGGGTCAACAATAGGAGTCAAGTGAAGGGTACGACCAAACAGCCCTGAATGGGCTAATAAAGCATAAGCCCCGTCATTTATAACTTACACTAGGTGGACAGAATTGGGACACAGTAGTTATTCAGTGTTTAGGCTAGGCCACTTACTTCCTGTGAAGGACAATCTTAATGCTTTAGCAGACCACGTCATTTTGGACAACACCATGCTTCCAACTTTGTGAACACCGTTTGGAGAAGTACTATTCCATTCCAGCAGGACTGTGTCCCAGAGAACAAAGCGAGCTCCATAAAGACATGGTTGGATGAGATCGTGTGTGTGGAAGAACTTAACTGGCCACACAGAGCCCTGACCTCAACTTCACAACACCTTTGGCATCAACTGGAACGGAGATTGTGAGCCAGGCCTTCTCTCCAACATCAGTGTCTGACCTCATAAATGCTCTACAGAATGAATGGGCACAAATTCCCACAGAAAGACTCCGAAAAGCTGTGGAAGCTGTTATAGCTGCAAATGGGGACCAACTCCATATTAAAGTCTATGTGTTTTAATGCAGCATCAAGTCCCTGTGTGTGTAATTGTCAGGAGTCCCAATACTTTGGTCCATATTTCCGCTAATTATAGATTTGTCAGAGAGCCACTGCTATTAAGGGCAGTGCTGTGGAAGCAGCCAGAATAAATGACCTCTGACTTTCATATGGGTTAATGCAGAGTCACAGTTATTTCTAAGGTGGACATACAGGGTTTAGAAGGGTTTCAAAAGGATTTTCAAAAAGCTTTTATTTACCGACTGGGGGTCCAGTTCTTCATATTCTCCCTCTCGGACCCTCTTGCACTGCAGTGGTAGGCTTACATAATCCATGGACATGATTTTGTTAGTTCCCCTGTGCACCATAAAAGCACGAAAACTCTACAAATAGCTCATCAAACTAATAAAAAGGTGCAAAGCTAGAAACCTACTGGCAGCATATCAAAGTATTAACCTTATCTTTAAAAATGAAAAAGTACTCCCACGCACTTCGTCTCATATCATGAAAAGGATCATATAACAAACTGTATCTAATAAAAATACCTAAAATGCGTTTAAATCAATATACAAAACAATACAAATTAGAACCTATTCCAAATGGAGCTTCCCATACTGTGCAGTGCTCTCATGTTCAAATTTGTTCCTGTTGTGCTCCTGTTGCACGAGTGACGGGAGGTTTAGCCAATGAAATACGAGTATTGGCCTCTGAAGGTGGGGCCACTGCGAGTACGGCATTTTCATTGGTTGGACGGACTTTTAGCGCCAAAACAGTGACTATCAGTTTCAAAGTCACTGATGGACAGGTTAATTATAACAGCATGACAAGTAATAACTGTAATGTCCTTTTGCAGTGATTTATTTACATGAGGACAAAGTGAGAAATTATGACAAAATAATGTACACCTCACATTAAGTCACAACTGATATATATTATCCTTTGTGATATTTAGATACCTAGACAAAGCAAGACACAAGAAGACAACCCTTTCCTGTCATTAAAGTCCCTGTTGGTGTAATGTTCTAAAGGCCTTTAAGGAGTGGCAAATAAATATATGTATACGTATTTATACAAATAAATGATACGCATAAAAATGGGGATATTTTGAAAATATAATAATGGGGTATCTTTAAAATATAATTATAAACGTAAATCCAGTGTGTACTCGCAGCTTTATTAACAACATTTTCATACAAGTTTTTTTTTCTTCTGTGCAGCCCGCGGACCGGTACCACATGACCCACGGCCCGGTACCGGTCCGCGGCCAGGGGGTTGTGGGCCACTGGTCTATATAGTGTATCAAGGTACAGTAGATAATCATTGGCTAATGAATAATGTTTGATAAATCACATGAGATCTACAATTGGCTGGTTACACTGACCCAGATTAAGTGTGATCCTACATTAAAAAGAATTTCTACTGAGTTTCACCACTGGCACTATAATATAGTTTATCCCATGCCCAGGTATCCTGCCAAAAATATCACTTAACTAATGTGTTGACACAGAACATCATTTAAACAGCTTGTATAATCTCCTTATAAAAGCATTACCAATAGGATGAATTAGGGCTGGGCGATTTGGCCTAAAATCAAAATCTCGATTAATTGAACATTTTAGCTCGATTACGATTAATGAACGATTATTTTATGTATTTTTTATTTTTTTGCCCTCATAGTTCACTGCCGAGTTGCTCAGGTGTCTCAGTGTTTAAGCTCTCCGTGCTCGACATGTCGGCGGAATAGCGTAACATAACGGAGCGGGGTCACGTGACTCCACACGCGGTAGTGTTTTTAAAGGGAAATTAATCAAAATAATCAACCTGGAAAAATTTGATCGATTATAGGTTTTGAACGGCGATTTCGATTACTTTTCGATTAATCGCCCAGCCCTAGGATGAATAGCGTTCTGAAGTAGCTGAACAGCGTTCTCGAGTAGCTAAGATGGCTAGCTGAATACCAAGGGTTAGCTTGACAGAAATAAAGCTATGAATCCCATCGAAATAAGATGGAGCACCATTAATAAACAGCATTAATAAGCCATTAATACACATGCAACATCTGTTACTGGCCTCTGCATTATTGTTGTGGCTGGTTCCAATCAAAACAGCAATGTTCCGTTGTGGGGTCTTTGCAAAAAAGTAGAGCCTGTTTCTGCAGCAAAAGAAGGATTAAGTCCATATGAACTCTGGATGAGTGCCTAAAAAGTTAAAGTAAAAATTACATATGTCCTTGATCCAAATTGCTAATATGCGTGTTTGATCTTTGGGTAGTAAACTATTCCAGGCTCTTCAGAACTGGAATTGGAGAGGCTTGATAAACTATAATTAGAGGCATGTAGAGTAGCCCAAATTCATACTCAAGCAGAGAAGTGGCTGCAGGTTTTAATTCCCATTAAGCAGCAGCACCTGATTCCACTTGTTTAGTCTCAGTCTTCAGGCAGCTAGTCCTGTGCACTCCTCTGTGTGAACGAAGACCTCACACTGTCACACGAGACAATGCAAGTGCTTTCTAATGACAGATTGGAAATTCATTCCACTAACAGGCTATGCTGCTGTTTTTTTAATACTTACAGACAATTATAATTGTTGATGTCTAGCTTCTTCAGGTTTAGATGATAGAAGTTACAAAGAATTAAAGTTATTTCCACAAGAAAATGTAGTTTTAGTTGGAGATGGGGAAAAATCAATTCAATTGTGTGTTGCATTTCTTAGTGGCATTTTATATATTGCCACATTGACACGTCTTTTCTTTTTTACATATGTTTTGAATTTGAAAGAACTTTGCAGTTCCTCTATAATCCTATACTTTTCACACACTGGCAGACAACACAGCAATTGGAGGAGCTTTTTGTTAACTACTAATTTTAAAGTAAAATTTATACTGCCATATTTGGCATTGTTTCAATGCCACCTTTGTTTTTTTAAAGGGGAAATTTTCATTTAGAGTATGTTATTGTTGCGAACGGTGGAGGAAGGCGACACACACACTCACACAGAGGCAGAGAAGTTCTTTTTCTAGCTTTTATTGGCACCCAAGCACCCAGTACAGCATCTCCCACAGCCACGGGGACAGCAGGCACGCTGCCCCCCGTGCTGGCTCGGCCCTCTCTCTCTTGCTCACCCTGCTAACTCTCCTCTCCGCATCCACTCCCACCCCGAACTCGACTGACTGCTGGGCACCACCCCTCCCCCTATATACTGCAACCCCAAAAAACCCGGGAGTTGCTATGGCGATGAGCCACAGGTGTAGCTCATTGCCCCTCCCCTACATCACGCGCTGGTCATGCGCCCCTCACACCACCCCTGGCCCGAGCATGGACCCCCAGTGAACCCACAGTTAACCCTTCACAGGCCCAGATTGCCACATTATGCTTACTCATGTTCAATTCAGCTGTGCAGTTATGGAATAAAGCGTTAGATTTATAACCTTTTTTTTATGGTTCAAGGATAAAATCATAAAACAACAGGAAAAACAACACAGTTATTATAGTAGTAAATCATTGTATAGAATCATAATACTTACAGAATCTCTGTACACATTGAATCAGTATTGTGATAATATTGTATCGCCAGACCCCTGGTGATTCCGATACCCAGTATTAGAATATTATCCTTGGTATCACTTGGTATCTGTTAGACTGAAAAGACTTAGTCTCATCTAGTCTTTATTCCAGGGATCCATATCTCCAGTCCTGCAGAGCCAGTGTCCAGCACAGTTTGGTAGTTCCCCTCCAAACTTGGTAGTAAACAGGTGAGTGTGTGTGAGAGCAGAGAAAATCACCAACCTATGGCAGACAATACATCGAAAACAGTTTATTTTAGGACAGGCAGACACACTATACAGAGAAACATATTGCATTAAAATATATAGAGTTGGTCCCCCTTTGCAGCTATAACAGCTTCCACTCTTCTTGGAAGGCTTTCCACAAGATTCTGGAGTTTCTGTGGGAATTGATGCCCATTCATTCTGTAGAGCATTGATGAGGTCAGGCACCGATGTTGGACGAGAAGGCCTAACTCACAATTTCCGTTCCTGTTCATCCCAAAGGCATTGGATGGGGTTAAGGTCAGGGCTCTGTGTGGGCCAGTCGAGTTCATCCACACTGAACTCATCCAACCATTTGTTTATGGACCTTGCTTTGAGCCCTGGGGCACAATCATGCTGTAATAGAAGACGTTCTTCTGTGTCCACAGAGTTGGAAGCACACTATTGTCCAAAATGTCTTGGTTTGCTGGAGCATTGAGATAGTTTACCCTACAATGGAAGTAAGGGGTCTAGCCCAAACCCCGAAAAACAGGATTGTCCCAATACTTTTGTCCATGTGTGGCGTTCAACTTTCTTGGGTTGATTAATAATGTCTTCGTGGCAAGAAAGCCGGAGGATAGGTATTCGGATACATTTGTCTGCAGTCATGGCGAGCCTAGTGGAGGTAACGACGCTGCAGCAGTTTGAAGAATTACTAAAAAAGTAAGTGAAAGTACATTTTAAAAAGGTGATGTAAGCAGTATCTAACTCGGTAATCTCCCAGACAGTCGGACGTTGCAAAAAAATGGCCAGCAGTAACATAATCCATGTTAGATAGTCCTGGGTTAGCCGTTAGCCACAGAGCCAGGAGAACGGTAGCGATGCTACACTAAATGACCAAAAGTATTGGGACGGACCTGTCTTTAAGCGTTTTGGCCAGGCCCCTTGCTTCCAGTGAAGAGCAATCTTGTTTCTTCCAGCTTTGTGGATACCGTTTGGGGAAGAACATTTTCTATTCCAGCATGACTGTGCCCCAGTGCACAAAGCGAGGTCCAGGTAGACATGGATGGAGTTCGGTGAACTTGACAGGCCCACACAGAGCCCTGACTTCAACACATCCAACACCTTTGGAGTGAATGTCTGTTAATGCAATGTCAGTAAGGTCCCTATTGGTGTAATGGTCATATATTCCAATACTTTTGACCGTATAGTGTAAATAAACGCATTAAATATTATTCATAATTATTACCAGTCATGTGTTTTTTTTTTTAAATAGTAACGTGTAGCCTATGTTACAAGACAACATTAAACATACTTAAAACAAATGTAGCTGTCTGGTTTTAAAGTCTAATATAACAATATATAATGTAGGTGCAAGTTAATGGAAAGATAATGGCAGCGCAGATTTGTTCCATCCTTTCCAGCAGTTTTTGGAAAGAACTTGTGTCTGAACCCTCCCAGCCCTGTTCAGGCTTGCGGACAGTTCCGTGTTGGACGACAGTTTCATGTGTTGGACAACCATTATGCTCGTCCTTGCAGCTCAATGGAAGAAAGATATGGAAACTGGGAAGGACAAGACACCATTCTCAAAATGCTTTGCTCTTCTTTTCACTTGGATATCATTTTGGCATATCTTTTTATTCCATTGATGGTTAAACCAGAAGAAATTTTGGAACGTTGAAGAACCAAGTGATACTTTTCTTTTTCATGACCTTTAAAGTCTCCAGATCTTCTCAAAACACCCCAAGACCTTCACCAGTCCAGTCCAGCTATTCCTAGTCTTTACTGTAGCAAAAGCAGATTTCTTCTACACAACACAAACCCAGACCTTGTTTTGGTCATTCTTTAACTTTCTGGGTATCTGGCAATGAGAGAACCCGTTCTTCACTCAAAGTTTTAATTCGAACCCCTTTTCAATTGTTAGCTGTGCGTTTCTGGCCATTACAAAAATAAACTAATAATAAAAAAGTCAAACGTTTTCACTTTTGTGTTTTTATGGAGAAGATTCAAATGAGGAGCAGATGGAGCATTCAGCACATCACAGAATGATCTAGGACATGGCAGAAGTGGCTATTGTTTAGTTAATTAGGATCACATCAAGTTAAATGACACAAAGTCAATATTAGTGCACTAAAGACAGTCCTGATGTGTCCTCTTCAAAACCAATAGTCATTTGTGGCTTAATAATGTGTTACTTCAGACTAATACATATAAATTACCAGTCAGTTACATTGTAACAAATATTATTATTTATATGTATTAGTCTGTAGTAACTAAAGTCTGTACTTATACATAGATACTTGCATACAAACATACATATATCTCTTACATGCAGTGAGTTAGGGTTCCTGCCTCATCTACAATATGATCCTACACTGAAATTGATCAGTCTGCAAGGCTTGGATGTGGCATTTTAGCAGTGGTGTGTAATATTAAGACTTTAAACATTTAACTTGTTGAGTCGAGTGAAGTTTGTAATACAGATCAAATCTGTAACTGCACTACACCCAGTTCTGCCAGGACTGAGATCCACTAATTGTTGGATTCAAAGTGTTGTTTATCACAATTTAATCCACATTAAGTGATATTTTTGTAACCGTTGAAATCTCTTACACAAAAGAAAGAATACAGCAAGTTTAACCTGATCCTGTATTGACTATAGTTAGGAGTTCTGAGAAGTCCTATTGTTTGTCCACCATCTTGAAAACAGTATTGTTGTGTTTGTTCTACGTCATGTTCTGAGCACTGATCATTAAGATATGATTCTATGATTATACTGGAATTCATTGCCTATACATTTTGGCACCATATCCTGAAGATTTTAAAACAAGCAAAATGAACTGTTCCAGATAGTGATGCGATTAGTGGTGCAATGGATCACTGTTGATCCGTGATCCGAACCGATCCCTCTCCACGGTTCGGCACGCATGTGATCCGAA